>CP135547.1:2414524-2455132 GCA_032402905.1 Khaya senegalensis | reverse complement strand
TAAATGAAACGATTATAATATATTTTAATTGTTAATAATATATCAAGTTTGTATTCATCCTAACAATATGATTCAAGAGTCTTATAAAGATTTGGTGATTGATTGATTATATTATAAAAAAATATAAATAGAATTAATTAACGATAATCTAATGACTACTTCCATATACATTTGTAAACATCGAAGGCTTGCAAGTATATGGTTAGGGAAAGAAAGTGTGGCGCATGTCATGGAGCTAATATTACACTAATTTTAATTTTCTATCTCAATTTTGTGGGGTAGTGAACAACTAATAGTGGTGTCTCATGTATTTTGCACTATGAAATTAAATATTAAAATTGAAATAATATTTGCTTTTAAATTGCACATGCTTGGACAACTAGTACATAAAATTAATGGCTTTTAATGTTGTATCTTTTAGGATATTGTAACATCACCAATGGAATGGGATAAAGAAATATTTCATTTCATTGAATTAATGATTCTATGAACAAACAAGAGTAATTTTATTGCTACCCTAACACCCATATAAGTTTTAGTATAAAAATTGTATTACATTATTCAATACATTTTAAATTTTTCGAGATAGTTATCAATTTTCTTAAATTTTTGGAATGTTAAATGAATTTTAAAATTATAATTTAAATGAAATTAAATATTAAACTAAAAAATGATAAAATTTTGAAATCTCTAATTAATTATCTTATTGAAATCACCATGTTCTACTTTAAAAATTAATTATTACTAAAAGATACCACTTACTAAAATTGCCAAGTTTTGGAATTTCCTTCACATAAATTTGTTTTAACTTGCAAAGTAGGCGTTACCAGACTATGGTTTCCACTTCAGCGATGTACATTTTCTGTTGATGCATAATTGTTTCTATAAGCCAGTACTTGACGGCGCATGTTACAAGGCCGGCAGTCTAAATCATATGTGGGTCATCTTCCTCCACGATATACATGGCCGGTGCAAGTTTCACCACAAGACAGCATTGTGGCTATCGCTATTCTTATGTATTCAATCAGCAGTAGACACATGCATCTTGCAATATCACTCTTATTTCATAACGTAAAGCGATTGCATGATGTAGTGGCACTTTACAGTCCCCATTTTAGTCTGTGCGGAGGATGGAGAAAAATAAAGAGACTGATGGATCACGTAATCAAGATTAATCATGTGCAACAATGTATGCACATATTGATGATGAAAACTACAAGTTCCAACCCACACTTTTGGTACTTAATAAAATCAAAGGCAGATGGATTAGGGCACGGACAAAAATTAGATACTGCCCACAATATAATCCTTTGACATGTGGTTAAAATGTTGAATATCATTTATTCCTCTTATTACGAGAGTTAAGCTCCAACAAAAAGGTTAGCAAAAAGTTAAAACGGAAAGGAGAATAATGGGACATGATGACTCTTCCGAAACTTGCTTCAGATCATATGTTTATATATGCATTTCATTTGTCCCTCCCTTTGTTTCTGGTTTCAATATATAGAGTGTTATGTTGACACATACACAGTACTAAACGTGGATACACACACATATTAGCAATATGGCATTTGCTTTAGGTGGAAACCCAAAAAAAAAAAAAAAAAAACAAGAGATTTCCGTGTGTGTGATAAACATATAAGGGCCCCAAAGAGAGATGTCGATTTCCCTGGCTGTCAAAGCAACAGCAATTGGTGGTATTGAATCCTCAAGCTTAAGAATGAAAGGCCAAATTTGTGAAGATATAATATGTTAATTGAGTTACGTTGGGTTTTCCATGTACGTCATGAAAGTTTGAACCAACCATTGCTTATCCGCCCTAAGATTACGGTGTGGAAATCATCATTAGAACCGACAACTGAAGATCCTATAGTGAACTAGTAGAACTCCGTCTGCATGCAAAAATTAATGAATGTAGGACAAGATTTGACAGAGCGTGTGCTATGTCTGTCGACAAACTCACTTGATTTCTACTGATTGGAATTGTTTTGTTAGCATGCACAAGAAGTAAGACCATTTGCTTTCTCTGTATGCACGTCTTGATGCAAACAAATATATAATTTGAATGTAAACAAATGTAAATCGATATAGAATAATCATGGTTCAATTATGGAAGAATTCCATTGTACTAAGAGTATGGAGCATTGATTAATGCCATATATACTTCCATAAATTAGGATTAAAAAATAGGATCATACCATAATTTTTATAGATGGTAGCATGCTTTTAATACTTTATATTAAATCTAGCAACATGGTGATTTATTTTGATGACTAAGCAATTGGGCCTTGATCATATACCTAATCATTCCCTCCATGAAAATGGGCCTGTTCGAAAATAACATGGTTTTGTGAGATTTTATGCCGAATTCAACGTTTAGGCCCCGATTCTCTGCCGGATGAGCTACCTGATTGTGCCAAATCAATTCTGAAGAATCCCATTGCTAATCAATTTTAATCTCGAGGAAATGCTGCTGTCAGTTCTAATTAAGACGTAAAGAGATAAATCAAACTGAATAGAAATTAATCTTCAGGAAGAAATAACAGATGAAATTTCATGAACTGACTGCCGATTACAACATGTTCACAAGTGCTTTCGGTCTTCTATAAATAGCACTTATGTGGAGCTGCATTTTAGCATATAGAGAATGAAGGCTTCATCAACTTTCTCCATATACAAGACATGCCTACTTCAAAGATTTTCTTGAGTTTCTTTCTGCAATCGATCTTCCTATTTTTCGTCTTTAATCACGTTAATGTAGAGGCATATTTGAAATTAGGATTTTATGAAAACACATGCCAAAAGCTAAGGACATTGTTAAGGAGGTCATCACCCAAATCATGTCAGTTGCACCTTCTCTTGCTGCTCCACTGTTGAGAATGCATTTCCATGATTGTTTTGTTAGGGTCTAGATTGAAACCTGTTGTCCTCTTCAATTTTTTTTTTTAAATTTATCACGTAAATATATAAATAATGAAATTTACAGTTAATTCTAATGACTTCTTAATTACTACAGGGTTGTGATGGTTCAATATTGTGAACTGTCCAATCAAGCAAGCTGAAAAAGATGCAATTCCAAATCTAAGCCTTCGAGGGTTTCAAGTTATTGATAGAGCCAAATCTGCATTAGACAAAGCCTTTCCGGGTGTGGCTTCATATGCTGACATCTTTGCCCAAGTCGCTAGAGATGTGATGGTTGTGGTAACTATATATATTTCGCTCCATTTTTATTTCTCTTCTGTCAATTACCAACAGAATTGGCATCTAACGTAACACTTAAGCAATAATTATATCAACAGCTTGAAAGACAATCGTGGTATGTCGAAACTGTACGAAGAGATGGAGTTGTTTCGAATATAATAGAGGCTTAATTGAACCTTATACCTCCCACCACAAACATTAGTGAATTGATATCCGGATTTCAACTACGAGGTCTTAGTGTAAAAGTTTTAGAGGTGCGATCAGGTACTTAAGCTACATGCGGAACAACACTCATATCTATATAGAAAATTAATTTTGATAGCATGAAATTTAAGTCATTTAAGTTTGTTTTCTCGTTTTTTGATATAGATGGTCATACAATTGGGACTTCTCGTTGTTCATTCTTAAGCAATCAGCTTTATAATTTCACTGGAAAGGGGGACAAATCCTAATGATATAGCAAGATTGAAGAGCAAACGCAAGCCAGCAGATCAAATTACTCTTGTAGAAATGGACCCAGGAAGCTTCAAGACATTTGATGAAGACTATTACACGCTTGTTTCTAAAAGAAGAGGTCTCTTTCAATCAGATACAGCTCTTCTTGACAACAGGGAGACTAGGGCTTATATTAAACTTCAAGCTCCTACTTATGGATCTACTTTATTAAAAGATTTTGGGGTGTCCATGGTGAAAATGGGTAGAATTGGTGTTCTTACCGGAAATGCAGATGCCGTTGAAAAGTTTGTCCATACTAAAAAGATTATTTCGATTATATGTTTCTTTCCTTGTCATCGCATGCATTATCTTTCAATTGACACAACTTACTGACTAGGTAACTTATAAATAAAAGAATTAAATAGGACAAAATCATGATAAGAAGACTGTCATAATTAAGGGTCAGTGGTCAAATTAAAGACCTCATAAATCTAAATCATTTAGTATAATCATGCTTCTCCGGTAATTTAAGATCATGTGTTTCATGTATTCTTAGAATGTCCCTGCATATATATAATACGGGCTCCACAACCTAATCAAAGTGCAATTTTAACAAAGTAAAGTAACCATATTGTTGGCATATGGGTGACATTAGCCAATGATGAAACAATGAGCAATATTCTTTTCTTTCACCATGCAAAAGTTCCAAATTCCTCTACTTTGTTCTTACCATTTCTTTCCACCTTTCTCACTACACAAACACTCCTTTTACCTCCGTCGTTTATCCAAATTTTCCTGCAGTATTTTCCTTCTCTTGCCAAGAAAATGCCGGTTCAGTTTCGCGAAGAAACACCATCTAGGCTAATATGTGCCATTTTTTTGACTCCATTTTTGGTTGTGGGAGTAATTTTTCTCCTTTTATGGCTTGGTTTACACCCACATGCCCCTAGATTTTATATCCAGGAATTTTCGGTTTCGGGTTTGGATAAATCAAATGGGTCTGAGAATGCCAGCATTACTTTCATTGTAACAGCCCGGAACCCGAACCGTCGAGTTTGGATCCACTATGATTCAATAGACGGGTCGGTTTATTATCAGGATCAACAAATTGGGTCAGTTCCTCTTGAAAATTCATTCGATCAGGAGCCGAAGAACACAACTACACTGCAACAAACATTGAGTGGGACCATGACTACATCGACGGCGAATAATCAAAGCTCGACGGATTTCAGTAACGGTCTTAATCAAGGAACAGTGGTATTTAGCTTGCGATTGACATCCATCGTCAAATATAAGAAGACGATGTGGGATTTAAGGCACCATCGGATCCATGCCAATTGTTTTGTTGGGGTGAGTTCGGATGGATTGATCTTGTCTAGTTATAAATATAGAAGATGTATCATTCATTCAAGTTAATTTCGTTGTTTTTAAAGGATATCAATTGGATTTTTTCTTTTCAAATTCTGAATTTGTGTATTGTAATAATTATATGAAATATGATTTTGTTTGATGTGATAAACAAGATGTAAGTGATGTTTCACGTTGATGTTATATAAATAAAAATTTTATTATTAATATTATTTTAACATGGAAGTTTTTAATCTTGTCTTGTGTCCATTGTAATTTTATTAATATCTATTTTCATATCAATTTTTGTTTTTAGGAGAAACATTCCAAACTGGACATGCTGGTGTTGTCGGGGTGACCAAATACACTGTTAATTTTCAATCTCATAATTTAAAGGACATCACAGGCGTGAGAATCCCATCTTTTTTGGGTTTTGAATGTTGGGTCTGTTCAATATATTGGGCCGTGGCTCAATGGGTGTTGAACCTATCAGAAATTAAGCCTACGTTGGGTCGTGCTCATGCCTTTCCCATTGCATTGAACGGTGGTATTAGGTCTACTTAGGAGATCCCTTTAATCACTGTCATTATCATTTCTTCTCCTTGTCAATCATTAGCAGTGCAAGTGATCTTCAGCAAGTTCAGACATTCAAGCTAAATCAATCGCAATTCATGCCTTTTCCCTAATGTATTGCCAGAGTCTAGACAAAGTGCATTTGGCTACGCGTTGTAAAGTAGTCACATTTCAAATTGTCATGAATTAGAGGGATGAGCAACATATTTCAATAATTTAACTATAATATTACACAATTCTCTTAAAGCAACCCAGAAAAGTTTGTTTGCGTATGATCACTTAACGAGCCACTACTATGGGTTGCAGTCTCTGTACATATTTGTTTAGAACGAGAAAAAAATTAACACAATAATGGAAACTACATGCATATAGAGCACATCTAAGTACATAAATACATTGTATAAATTGATATAAACTGTTGGGGGTTGGGGGCTCTACCAAGTACCGAGATGTGTGCAATCCTCGGTTCCATCATCTTTCCAATTCGTATGTACATATAATATAATATACTTTCCACCCGTGTGGGGAACCTTTATACCTTATTCTCTTGCCCATGAACGAGGCTAAGCATGGAATAACGTTCACCTTTTAGTTTCAGTAGTTCCTTCGGATATTTGCCAGTCTTAAAAGTGTTATCTATTACTAATTAGGTGGTTAATTATAATATAACAAATTAATAATCACGAAAGAAATCAAATCATATACCTTAAACAATAACCTTATATTCCTTTCTTTCTCCATGCAAACTATCCGAAATTCTTTAACTTCTCTTTCCCGTCACCTTCCTTACTACATAAACATCTTCTCCGCCTGTTCCGTTCACCGTTGCTTCCACACTTTCCAGGCAACAATATCTCGCCATCAGAAAAACAAAATGCACTCCCCTGACCAACTGCCGATTCGACACACCTCGGAAACCGAACCCGGAATCAAGCGCCACCACACAGCCCGCTACTACGCCCACAGGGTTCGTGAAAGCCTCGTCTCCAGAGTCTCCAAACAATTATGTGCCATTTTCTTGTTGCTACTTTTAACTGTTGGCATTATTGTTTTCATTGTATGGCTTAGTTTACGCCCTCATAGGCCAAGATTTCATGTCCGCGAATTTACAATCCCGGGTTTGGATCAACCCAACGGGTTTGAGAATGCTGAAATAACTTTTAATGTAACAGCCCGTAATTCCAACCAACATATTGGGATATATTACTATTCCATGGAGGGATCGGTTTATTACAAGGATCAAAAGGTCGGGGCAACTCCGTTAGCGGATTCATTTTATCAAGAGCCCAAGAATACAACTGTTTTGTATGGCACATTAAGTGGGGCGACGTTAACGGTGAATAGCCAGCGTTGGATGGAGTTCACGTATGATCGTGGACAAGGAAAAATTGCTTTTCGTCTAGAAATAAAATCAGCAATCCGATTTAAGGTGTCGTCGTGGTGGGATAGTAAACGCCATACGTTGCATGCCAACTGCGAAGTTGCCGTGGGTTCAAATGGAATGATCTTGCCAATTTATAAAGATAAGAGGTGTTCACTCTATTTCACCTGATTTCAACATCATGTGATGTTGATGTTGTTCTTAAAACTTTTTATGTGTATTCAGAGTATTTTCTTTTGGAATTGGGTAATTTGGTTTTGATTTGCCATGTAACCAGGAGGTGTAGTTGCTTACTAGTTGTACATGCATGATGACTACATGTTCCTGTCTATTTCTGAAAATAACAATAACAAGCTTTAAAATGTTAATCTTTTTTCCCTCCTATTTGTAAGGCTAGGATTTTTCTTTTCCTTGATGGATCAATTACATAAATTCTTTAAGAGAAATGACCTTTCATGGAACCGATGACACTTCCATGTTCCAACGCGGCCTATAGTTACTTCACTAAATTCATTAATTCAGAAAGTCCTAGTGAAACTGTATTTTATTATTGGTCAATTTCTTGAGTTTCTTAACTCTATTGAATATATGTGCAGAAGACATAATATATTTATCCCACTTGCAAATTTCTTAGCACCAAAGAATTTGAGTCATTTTCTTGATGCTATTAAGAAAAGGGAATAAAGTAGGTTGGTCATCTTCTCTACTCTCTCAGGTTCTTTTACTTTAATTCAAATATCTTTTACACTTTGTCAGGCTTGCTTTGAGAGGAAAAGCATGTATATCTATTGAATAAAGCATGTACCACTTGTAAGAAGGATAAGATTAAAATTAAATATATTAGATTTGAGGACTCTCTTCCTAGCTGTACATCCACTAGCCCTTAAAAGATTTGAGTAACATTAGATTGTTGGTCTATATATATATCATCACACAAATATGAAGCAGCTCAAAAGCATAATTTTCCAACAAAGGCTTCCACCAAAGACCTAAGAAGGAAAAGCAATTGATAAAAAGAAACAAGAGTACTTTCCCAAGGGAAAAAGGTATATCACGGCACCAATTACACGTGAACTGCAGTTTATCAAGATCGGTAAAACAAAAAGTTGATATAATTACTAATTCACAGTGCTTTAACGTATTAATAGTGCTTGCTTCCATTAAGAAACCAATGGAAATTAAGTTGAATGTCTGCAGTATCATATATAAGCCATCTTTGGATGGCTAGAAACCTCAAATTCAGCCTCTCTTTCGAGCTAAAGTGAGCCTATATGTCCTTGTTCTCCGCCAAATTATTTAATTATCCCTTCTTTCTTCTTTCATTCTTCAATCAATTCCTCTCCGGAACAAAATTAATCTAAAATGCCTCTCCGTAAAGATGCAAAATCTACTCTTTCTATTTCCTGGTTGTTTTTTCAAGTAGTAATCGTTCTGGTTATGATCTCTGTGGTGATATGGCTAACTTTGAAGCCAAAACATCCTGTTTGCATGATCACCAATGTCTACGTTCCAGCCTTAGATAAAGGGAATTCAACATTTCAGAACAATTACGAAGACGTTCGAAATAGTACTGCCGTCAATATCCACTTGGAAATCTCCAACCCCAACAAACGAATTTCTATTTATTACGATGACATCAACATAACCTTATATTCCAGAGATGCAGTAGTCATTGGAACCAATTCTTTGCCAGGTTTCTACCAAGGCTACCGAAGCACTATTTGGTACGAAGTGCTAGTGAACGTTGATGACCAACAGTTAAGAGCAGGAATTACGAGCAACTCTACAGACATGATCAGGTTTCAACTGGAAACTGCTGCTAGGTATAAAATATTGAGTAGGAAGACGAAGCACCATCGAATGGATTTTGAGGCACGCATAATTATTGGCTCAGATGGAAGGATTTCAGGTGACAGAGATATAAAGCTAAAGCACATGGTGAAGAGATGATTAAAGATGAAAATTGAAGTTTGTTTAGATACGAAGATTAAATAATTTCTCAAAGTTGTAATAGATTTCCTCCATGTAACTCTATCCTAAAGCAAATATACCTTGTTACTCGTTGAAGTAATTTCAATTAATAAATAGCTTCTCATATAGAAAGTACCCCGATCCATAGTCTTTAAAGATGGAAATTAAAGTTAAAAAAAGGTTGTTATGAAAGGCTGGTATGAAATTAAGCCAATGATCTAATTTCTTCAGTACATTTTCTCGGTTTTCTAATGTAGGATTATGTTGAATATTCACGATCATCATGACCTCCAGTCAGACCCTCTGAAACTAGCCTTCACAGAGATCGAATATGTCAGAAGTAATTTTGCCCTTTTTTTTCAAAAAAAAAAAAAAAGGAAAAAAGATCATATTCATGTTAGAGAACGAAGGCAAATTTTGTAAGCACCAAAATTTCTTGTGTAAAACTTACAAGAGGATGCAAACGGATTTGTTGACTAGAAGTTCTTCGAGGGATGTTTTTAGAATGAATTTTGTTAAAACCAATTCATCTGACCAAAATTTTTATAGAGTTCTTTGTCTTATGGTATATAATTTATAATTACTGTGTTTTATTTTTTAATTTTAAAAGCATAATCATTAAATATTTATTAAATAATACTTAATTTATTTAACAGCTAATATTTACTAATCCCCAAATTTAAAATATTTACCCAATTTCAATGCAGAGATGGTGAACGCACTTGCCCTACCAGCATCACCCATGAACTCCAATGTATTCACTTTTAGTTAATGTAATCTCTTATATCACATATATTTTACTGCCAATAATGTTATTCCATACTTTTATACAAGTCCTCAAGGGCAGGGTATTTTTGTGAAAGAAGAATGCAGCTTCCCTGCAGGCACTTTCAGGTTTCTTGAAGCCCTCGGGCTCCATTATATGTGCCACGTAAAGCTAAATGTCGCTCCGAAGAAAAGCATCTAATCCCTTGCCCTAGAAAATTTGGTAACTTACAAATGTAATATTCCCTCCTTGAAGGGCACTATTAGCACACACTTTTCACCTTCATTGCCTTCCTTGTAAATCATATCTCATTGCATATTAGTATGTTCTACTGCCTATCCCTTCAAATTGCATTTCTTCGCCATCTCCACAAACAGTTTAATAATAATGTGTGAAGCGAAAAGCTTTTACCTTTGGCTTCTTAAAATCGTAGGCCTCTTGGGGCTGCTTGCACTTATTCTATGGCTAAGCTTGCGTCCTCAGAGCCCAACCGTCACCGTCGTCGAGCTCTCAGTTCCGCCCATAGATAATGCATCTTCTTCAATTGATGATGACAAACTCTCATATACCATGGAAATTAATAATCCAAACAAAGACTCAACTATTTATTTTGATGACATTTTATTGACATTCTTCTTTGGCCAGGATCAGGATACAGCAGCGACGGACCGAATTTCCGGTTTCAACCTTGGTAAGGATAAAGGTTATGATATGCGCAATCGCAATTTGAATGTTGATTCACGTTTATGGAAAGCTTTTCGCAGTACAATATCAAAGAATGGAACGGCGCCGTTGAAAGTTGGTTTTTCAACCAGGTTTCGATACAGGACTATGGGCATAAAGAGTAAGCATCATGGACTTAAGTTGCAAGGCAACGCAGAACTTGGCAAGGATGGGAAGATAGCGGGGAAGAAGAAGAAGATTAAGCTGAAGCATGCACCCAAGAAATGGAGAGTAAAGGCTTTCCATTTTAACTGAAAATTTTGTTAGCTTGGAAGAACACGTACACTTAGATCAATTTATGTAAATGAAGTTGTGCCTACGCATATATACTAATATCAATTGCTAAAAATGATGTCGTATGTGAGAATTTATTTGATTCATATAACTGTATTGACTTGAATGCTTTATAATTCATCATATATTACTCGTGATTTGCTCAAAGTTTTAAAATTTTCTTTGATATATTATGTTAAAGTTATATTTTGGATTACTATCTGGTGATCAAATAATTTTATTGGATCTCACAAATTAAAAAAAAAAAATTACTGACAAAGCGAGATCAAATAAATTCAAAAGTTAACAAATTAAAATGGATAATCAATATTGTTCTTTCTTTATTCTATTCTCTGGTTGCCTATCTACTACAAGTACGAGCCCCATTTACAAGCTTATTTGATTTTGCTCTCCTTGAGGAAATACCACCATCAAAACATCAAGTATTAATTCAATAATTTATTAAGCCGACCCATATCGATGACATAAGTTAGATATCAACACATGATTTATATTTTTTACTCAAAAAAATTTGCTAAAATCGTCTTCCTCAGGCTCAAGAACATCTTCAGGTTCTGCGACCAACTCTAATAAATTTTCTGGTTCTGCTGTGATTTTTGTAATAAAAAAACAAGTAGGGGTGTCGGAGATCCGAGGCCTAAATTAGTAAAAAGCTGTTTGTGAAGATTCTAGAAATTATTGCAAAAAATTCTAAATCTGGTTTTTGCCTACTTTTTTGACTTTTTTTTTTTGACAGAACAACAATTTTTTATTTAAAGATTTTCTGATTTACTAATTTGTTAGTCAAAGTAGAACTCCTAATTTGTTTCATACTAAGGAATTTTATATTTTGGTCTTTTAGAATTCTGTTAAATTTCACTTTCCTTGTTTATTTCAGACAGGATTAAGAAACCAGTCCTGTTAGAATTATAAAAGAATTCTTGGTGAATCAGAATTTTCATCTATTATGTTGTCCAAATCAGCTATTCAATTTGACTCTGGCATGAAAATATTTCATAATTGTAAACCCATTTACTGATCGTAGAACATTGTGTGGTTGCATGACTGACTCGATCGTATAAAGGTATAATAGATTCGGCTGAACAATCAAGGCCCAAAATGTGATATTCCTCAGGTTTTGAATGCAAAAAAGTTATTTGAAAACAATTAAGTCCAATATTTGCTTGGCAAATTTAACAAAATCGATAGCAGAAGCATAGAATATGGGAATTGGATTATACTTATCTTATTAAATTATTAAATCGTAAAAGTTAATTAACTATATAGAATGCGTGATCATCATGTTACATGTAAACGAGGTTGGGGTTTGAGCATTGAGTGGTAAAGTTATGGTAGCTTGTTACCACGCAGGCATGCAACTATTGACTAAACTAAATTATGTTGGGAATTAAATGTATTATGTAGAATAATGAACTAGACGAAGAACACGTATATAATGCTGGCGAATGGAAGAATTTCGAAAGAGAAGAATTGAGCGTGAATAACTTTTTAATTGATTAGGCGAAAAGTCAAATTACAGATTGCGAACAGTTGATTACACTTAGAGGATGATTCCCAAAGAAGAAACCAAAGCAAAAAAGCAAGACTGCCATCTTTGGTACCAAAGCATAGCACGTCCTAATATTTACCATCGCATGAAATTATGATCTTTCTAATATCATATCGATCTCTTGTTGTACCTCTCAACGCAACTTTTGTGGCAAGAACAAGTTTTTCTTGATGGGCCGGTCTTTGTGAATCCGGATGAAGCATCGGTAGCCTTGTGACTTTCAAGATCTCTTGAGAACTTTTTATCATCAGGAGCTGGAGGCCGGGACCAATTTGTACCCACTTTGGTTTCCTTGGAACTCAACCCAACATCGTAAGCGGTTCTCTTCTCAGGGTTTGTCAAAACATCCCGTGCTGTTTTGATGAGCTTGGAAGCACCGTCCGCGCCAACAGAAGGGTTCTTGTCAGGGTGCAACATCAGCGCCAATCTGTTGTGCTGCTTCTTGATAACGCTAGTATCAACATTTGGATCAGTAATGGCTAGAAGTTCATACCAGGTAGATCTCCTCAATGCTAATCCGTGCACTTAGCAGGCGGTGAAGTAATCGTCGACGTTGGGTAAATCTCGGTTGAAATCCTTATCTGCTTTGAGAGTTTTAAGAACCATTTCTATGTTTTGAAGCTTGAAGTACACTTCTGTAGCATCTCTGGTCTTCTTGGCCGCTAACTTGAAAAGATTTGTGAACGTTCTTACTAACTTCAAGAAAAGGAGAGGAAATGTCTATGTTTTGACCTTCTGGCACTGATACACTCATTTTATAGAGCATGAATGATTGCTTGGTGTTTGCGCTATTTGTTTGTTTCCTGATTGAAAACATGTTTCTAAAATAGACTTTGTTGGATACACCTTAATCAATCAGGTGTCGAAAGACGTTTACTCTTCCTCCAAGAAAAGATTTCAAAATTCAAGTACGATTAGATTTAATTACTCGACCAACAATTACTTTCTGAAGTCAGAAATTCAATTTGATTAAGGCATGAAAATATTTAACAATTTGTAAAGAGAGCATGAAACGAATGTAGAACATTTTGTGGCCGCATGATTAATTCGATTGCATAATGGATTGGGCTGAACAACCCAATCAATTGATAGGTCCAACATGCGATATTCCTCAGATTTGGAGTAGAGGAAAGAACTAGAACCTCATATGTACACAAAAGAATACTCTTAAAAGAACACTAATTTTCTGAACAATCATGACTTAAAACTCGAGCTCACTATCTACTAGGAAAGGTGAAAAATATAAAAATAAAAACACATTTTGCTGAAAATATTAATTTGAATTTTGTGTAAACGCATTTATAAGCTGATGATCATAATAGAACCGGCGATATTAATGTAACAATACAAAATTTGGCCCCATAATGCATTGTATAGGACATAAAAATAGTAATATATAATGTTCCGCAATACCTTTTGCCTGTTATTGGCCATCTTGCCCCGTTTCTTTGACATGTGAATAGGAATACATACATTACAAGGGTTTTTACCGATTCATCTGGAACATAGAATTCATTCTAACAAATCTACGGGATCCTTTGCTTCGAAATGCGAATCTAACTGGTTGATGAAATAATACTCATGCGTCAAATTGAAATAAACAAAAGAGTTTAAAGTAAAATCCTCACATCACCACCCTAACGAAGTTATTAAATTATAGCTTTTGCATCATGCTAGTTATTTTTCTAGAATATCAATTTGGAATAAATACTACGCCCTTCATCTCCCCTGCCAAAGCTGAAATTGCCAAGGAATTTCAAGCATTAGTGCACAATAATCTCTCAAGTTTTGTCAAGCAACTTGATACTTAAATGTGTGGGTATTGAAGGAATATAGTTTTTGATTGCTGTCATCTATATGTGTGTGTGTGTGTGTGTGTGTGTGTGTGTGTGTGAACATTGCATGTTTTTCTTGTTTCTTGTAGTGTATTATTTTCATATTTAACTATGTTTTATATTGTAATTGGAGTTGATGTACCCACTTAGATCAATTCTTGTAAATATAGTTGTGCCTACGCAAATTTTGAAATTTTTATTGCTATATTATGCTGAAGTTGCATCTTGGATTACTATCTTGTGCTCCATGGATTTTATTGGATCTCTCAAATTAAATTAAAAAAGTTTTCTTTGTCTTAGATCCTGCAAAAAAATAAAATAAAGATGCTACATATTTATTAATTAACATTGTAGCTTCATTAATTGTTTGAGGGAATACTGGTTTTTATCCTCATTACTTGATTTTCAGCAAAAATAAAAAATAAAATTAAAAGTGTTGTGCTCTATTAGTTCATAAGTTAATAAATTAAAATGGATAATCAATATTGTTTTTTTTTTTCTCATCTATTCTATTCTCAGTATGCCTTTCCATTATAAGAGTGAGCTGTATTTCTAAAATTATTTGATTTTACTCTTCTTGATGAAATACCACCCTCAAAATAACCAGTATTAATTCAATATTTATTGAGCTAACTCACACCAATGACATATGTTAGTATTGGATTTTTGCCTGTTAGATGTCAACTTATGATTTATTTTTTGCAAGAACAACACATTATCCTCCTCAGGCTCAAGAACTTCTTCGAGTTGGAATCTTCTACGACCAATTCTAACTGCTTTTCTGGTGCTTCGCTGATTCTTAAATTCAGGTGATCCATCGATTTTTGGAAGACAAAAAATGCGTAGGGGTGCCGGAGATTCGACAATAATTCTTTGCTGCCTGAGTTAAAAGATTGGATGATAACCTTCCGATGTCTAAGTGAGTAAATTATTCTAATACCAAAGTGAAAAAGTTATCTTTTATTGGAATGATTGTCTGCGGAGTTTCCTATTTTTTGAATTTTTTTGACAGAACAATAACTTTCTTTTTTTAAAGGATTTTCCGCTGCTTCCTGTACCATAGACGGAGTAGGACTCAAAATATTTTTGCATTCTTACATGATTTTATCTTTTGCTCTTCTAGAACTCTGTTGAATTTTTCTTTCCTTATCCATTTTAGACAGGATTAAGAAACCAGGCCAGTTAAGATGATGCCCGAATTTGTATCTTTTAAGGAATTCTTGATGAATCCGAATTGTCAACTATTATGTTGTTAAATTCCGTAATTCAATTTGATTGAGGCATGAAAATATTTCATAATTGTAAACGCATTGATTGATTGTAAAACATTGTGCGGTTGTATGATTAATTCGATCATAGAATTGATTTGGCTTAACAATCACAGGCCCATAACGTGATATTCCTCAGATTTTGAATGCAGAAAAGATTATTTAAAATTAATTAAGTCCAACATATGATTGCAAATTTAACAAAATCGATAGTAGAAACATAGAATATAGGAATTGGATTATATTTTTCTTATTAAATTATTAAATTTTCTCTTCTCAGGGTTTGTCAAAACATCCGGTGCTGTTTTGATGAGCTTGGAAGCACTGTCAGCGGTGATACAAGGGTTCTTGCCAGGGTGCAACATCAGCGCCAATCTGTTGTACTGCTTCTTGATAACGCTGGTATCAACTTCTGGATCAGTAATGGCTAGAAGTTCATACAAGGTAGATCTCCTCTCTGCTAATTCGTGCACTTTATAGGCGATGAAGTAATCGTCGAAGTTGGGTAAATCTGGGTTGAAATCCTTGGCTGCTTTGAGAATTTTAAGAGCCATGTCTACGTTTTGAAGCTTGAAATACTCTTCTGCAGCATCTCTGGCATTCTCGACCGCTAACTTGAAAAGATTTGTAAGCGTTCTTTCTAACTTTGAGAAAAAGCAGAGGAACAAACACGTTCTAGGAACGATACACTCATTTTATAGAGCATGAATGATTGCTTGCTCTTGCGCTATTCGTTTGTTTCTAAAATAGATTTTTGTTAGATCCTCAATCGATTAGGAGCCGAGGACGTTTACTTTTCCTGTAATAATGGATTTCTAAAGCAGGCTTCTAATGATTTAGAATTTTTTGGATACTCCTTAATCCATGTGTCGGAGGACGTTTACTCTTCCTCTAAGAAAAAACTTCAAATTTATGTAGGATTAGCTTTAATTACTGGACCAACGATTATTTTCTTAATGTCATTAATTCAATTTGATTAAGGCATGAATACATACAGTAATTGATAGTCGTAGTTCATGTACAGGCCCGACATGTGATATTTCTCAGATTTCAAGCCGACGAGAAATAGAAGCTCTGTTTATTCACAAAAGGATTACTCTATCATCATGAAATTTGCATGAACAATATACTTGGCCAAAAAATTAGACTAGTTTGCCGAGTAAGCATGGCTTGAAATTCACCCACAAGCAACTTGAAAAGGCGAGGGTAAAAAAAAATGCCCCGGAAAACATTAATTTAAATTGTGCAGGCTGTTTTATGAGCTGCTCATAATAAAACCAAAACATAAATGGTCCACTGTGCCTTGCGGCTGATCTTGGCCATGGAGTTCTTAGTTAACGAGGGTATACTTCAGTAATTAGTTCTTCAATAACAGAGCATGGAATTGACTTGTTTGTAGAATTATCACTGTGATCAATCTTCCTTGTGGGCATGCTTCTCTCGGTTCGACTACCAAGGAAAAATGCAGGTCGTTGAGGTGATGGAAGAGTAACGGAGTAACTATTTAGCATGAGAACTACTGTAGCCATTGAAGGTCTCTCAGCCGGATCTTCCTGGACACTTAATAATCCCACAGTTATGCATCTAATCACTTCATTTCTTGAGTAAGAATCTTTCAAAGATGAATCCAATAATTGCAAGGGTGTCCCGGCCTTCCAATGTTTCCAAGCCTGCAATAATATAACGAAGTCGAATAATAAAAAAGGTTGCAATTCTAAATTTTTAATTTTCAATACCACCCTTAATTTACTTGTATGCAACGATCTTGGCCCTAATAAACAAGGAAAAATGTTTAGTAAAATATTTTATTTATGCTTACATAGCTCAAGAGGTCTTCAGCACCGTCTGTTTGATAAAAGCTGCTATTCTTCTTGCCAGTTATAAGCTCCAGAACTATGACACCGAAACTATACACATCCGATTTCACAGAGAACTGTCCATGCATAGCATATTCTGGAGACATATAACCACTGTAAACCAACAAATGAGGTCAATACAAAGACGATAACAAATTATCTTTAATAAAGAAAAGATAATGGTAACTGGTGTCTTACAATGTCCCAACTATTCTGCTCGTATTTCCTTGACTTTGATCAACTCCAAATATCCGTGCCAGGCCAAAATCAGAAACTTTTGGGTTCATATCCGCATCTAACAGGATATTGCTAGCTTTTAGATCACGGTGTATAATTCTAAGCCGAGAATCTTCATGAAGATAAAGAATTCCCCGAGCAATTCCTCCAATTATCTTGTAGCGTCTTGACCAATCCAATTGGCCTCGTTTTTCAGGGTCTGTGAATATATTAACGTCAAAATTTAAAATTTGAAATCAGGAATTGAGTTCAAAAGTAAGCCAAATCAAAAGATTCAATTTAGCTATCAAAATATTGGACTTTCAACACTTTTAAGACATTGAAGTTATGTAAATGATCCTGACCATATAGAAAATAGTCAAGGCTTTTGTTAGGGACAAATTCGTAGACCAGTATCTTTTCTTCTCCCTCCAAGCAAAATCCCAGTAGCCTAACCAGATTTCTGTGTTGAAGCTTGGCGACCAACACGACCTCATTCTTAAATTCTTGTACACCTTGGCCAGAGCTTTTTGATAACCTTTTCACAGCTATTTCTTTTCCATTAGGCAGTACAGCCTGTAAATTTACATCAATCAATCTTAATAAATTTCGTCTGTGTAACCTTTCGACTGAAGCATCAATAAATTTCTGAACAGTCAGAAATTTCCAGAGCACAACATGATCATTTCCGAATGAAAATGCAATAATAATGTTTTACCTTGTAGACCTCACCAAATCCACCCTCACCCAACTTGTTATCGATAGAGAATCTGCCAGTGGCTACATCAATAGTCGCAAAATCTAATTGCAAGGACCCTAGAGTTGTAATATCGTTATCAGCTGCACAAGCAAACAGTAAATTATTCAGCCTTCGGAAAAATTTCAACAACTGCACAAGTATACATACGTGTTAAGATATTGTTTGATTTAATAATAAAATAGATCTCGTATTTACTCTTTTCTTCCGATACAACGTTGTACTTCTTTTTTGCTCTCCTTAGGAAGCAAAAGCCAGCAATAAAAAGCACAGCAAACGCTGCAATGGGAGCAACAATGGCTATAATTGTTGACGATGAGGTTCCGTTTTTCCCTGCAGGGGAAGAGTAATATGTTTAATTCGTGTAGATGAAAACCATCGCCGTAAAAAGACAAACTGAATGATTAAACATCTAAAATTAACATCTTTATTAGTATTTTTCCCCTCAAAAAAATCCCTAATCAAATAATGGTCTAAAGGATCAAAACAGTTAATCTTAGCCGAGGCCAACCATTGACATAGTAGATCTTTTTTTTAGTTAGAATAAACAAAAGTCACAATAAACAGAATTTGTAAAATGCTAAATTTACAAAATCGTGCACGCACTCATCCTTCAAATGGAAATGATGTGACCTATATAACTTAAACTAATAAAGGGGAAATGTAATAGCAAGTGACTTTTAACTTTCACGTACCGTTGGACGTCGTTACCGAACCAGGAGATGGAGGAGATGTAAGCACCGGCGCCGGTGGCGGGGCCCCGGTGGCCGATTCAGTGTAAAACGGATACACCTCGTATCGAACATTACAGCTCGGAAACAACACTCTTCCACCTTGCCTTCCGCTACAACAAGCCGGCAAACGTGAAATAGCCTCTCGAAGACATATGTTACAATCCCGATTTAACAGGTCCGGTGTACACTGTACAAGACCGTACAATTTCTGAAAGGCAGTGAAATTTTCCGTTCTCGTCGCATATTTATTGGCACTATTTACCGCCTGAGTTGCAGCTTCATTCATCAAACTTCCCAGTAGGTCGTTAAACCTGTCCTGATCGTGTGTAATATTTTGTGAATTCCACAGCGAAACAGCAGTTGATGTGTCCATGTTGGAAAAGATAGATTGGTTTGAGTGGCGTAAAAGACACTCGTCGTACCATATTACATTTTGTTTTTCAACTGGGCAAAGCTGTCTTACATTTCTGGTTGCAAAAGTGACAGAGTCTTGGCAGGATCTGGCAGTTTGATCGCCTCGGCAAAGAAAGAGTCCGTAGACCCTATCAGGGTCCTGGCCAACGGTGAAGTTGAAAAACCCGCTGGAGAATCCATTGCTGCGGTTAGCGTTAGAAGGAAGCGAAGAAAGGAGATGATTGAGGTTGGATTCATAGGTGCTGTTCCGGGTGAAAGTAGTTGTGTTTGGACAAATATGATAACGGTATGTTGGATCAACCGCTTCTGTGAAAGACACAAAATATTGTAAAAGAGAGAGAAGCAGAAGCAGAAGGAACATCAAGAACCTCAAGAAACGCATTTTGAATTTTGATTTTCAGTTTTGTTCTGATTTCATGAAATGTATCTGGTAATACAAAACAAAGATGGTTTTATATTACCTTTTGTTTTAATAATGTCAGGGATTAAATTGATGAAACTACTGTGGCCATGAGTGGTGAAGGGGCAAAGAATTGAGTTAGAGGAGGAGACTTCAGTTTTTAAAAAGTCTTCAAAGTGAAGTCGAGCCAATCACCTGTTCGTGTTTCTCAATTCTCATGGAAAAAAAGTCTTCCAAAGAATCTCGTGGAAGAGAAACGTTAGAAAATCTCAGTCAAATTTGTTGAAATCTGAATAAAGTTGATTGAGACAGAAGATGATTCGTGACATTGGAAGATTCGGCGTCACCGTTTCATGGAAAATAAAATGGTGCAAAAAGATTTCATATATATATATATACATACATAATTGACTTGATTTTATAGCAACTTTTGAATGTTCAAAGATGCAGAAAATTAAATTTGTATTTTCCAAACACGGATGAAAAGACACACAAGAATTAAAAAGAAAAAGAAAAACAACTTCTTTTTAATATCTTGTAGAAGCCAAGTCAGACTTAGGTGTTCTATTCTATAGATTAGAATTGTAGGCAACTCAATAAAAGAAGCAGTGCATGCAATATTCATGGAAGCCAATATGAACAGATGCTGCAGCTGCAGTTCAATAAGACCAAATTACATTGCTGTAATTGTTGAAATTTTTTAAAATTTTAGATTGCAATTATTGTGATATAAAAATATTTTAAATCATAATACAAAAATATTTTAATATTTTAATAATTGTTAATTAATACAATTTGGGTATTTATTAAAAAATTATAAATTTTTTTAGAAAGTAGTAAATAATTTTAAATTATAATTTTTGTATTGGTTTTTGGCCATACATATAGGCCTGAATCCTTAAAATAAGAATAAGAATACAAATATTATAAGAAATTTTACAACTTATGTTAAACAGAGGCCTCACTCTAACAAATCCCTTCATTGAAAATAAGAATCTAGTTGGCTGTTGCAGCCCATTTTTAATCCTCCTTATGCATCAAATACAAATAAACGAACCAGCAAGAAGCCACCATAATCCCCATGCTCTGCGATATCCTTGATGACACCACCTATTAGCAGCAACTCGGAGCTGCATCCGATCCATCACTTTCAACGACTGTGGAAAATATAAGATTGTTGACCTGGGCTGCTCTGTAGAGCCAATAACTATTGTAATACATGGTCACCAACGTGCTAATAGGCTGTTCAAAGTCTTCGGCCCCTCTAACAAGGCTTCTAATTGTTACCGTTTTCAGTATTTCTGCAATAATGATGATAGCGCTATTTCAACAACTTGAATTTAGCAAATTTCAAAATTCTTTGTCACACACTCTCACAACTCACTTGAGTTGAATGTTAGTTAAGGTTTGCATTAATTTGTATTATTGATATTTTTTTAAATAATTGTATTTAACTGTCTTGTTGCAACATACTATATTAATTGTTGTAAGTTATTATTTATTATATGAGTACTGTTTATTCTGTATTTTTGTTATTTTCACAATGACAGAATTTTTAGGCTTTCTAGTTATATTAAGTAATGGTGTTGTTTATGTTTAACTAAAAAATTTATTTTAGAATGCTTTTGTAAACAAAAAGGAAATAAGAAAACTTGAAGAAATAAAGTTATATTTAGAAAAGAATTTTTCTTATTTAGAAAAATGTATTCTTTTTTTATTTAATAAATAAATTCACATACAATTAGGGTTAAGTTTGCATTATATACATGTGACTTATTTATTTTCTACAACAACCAAGAGAGATAGTATTGAATACCAAATCAAAATATAGTTGCTGCATATTTTTATGTTTTCTTCTCTTGTTTTTTTTAAGTTATTTCATGTTATTCTTTTGAAATAAAAAGAAAAATAACTTGTTAGATATTTTAAATCTATAATATTTAGTTTCATAAATTAAAGAGAGTATTTTTAATTGTTGTTAAGACAAAAATTTGTACTTGTTAAAGAGGATTGAAGGGAGTTCAATGATAAATCTCGTTAGATTATGTGGAAGGGAGTTCGACGCATTGAGACAAAGAGATTTCGTTAAACAAGGACATTTAAAAATATTCAAATTTACAATAATAAATATAAGAGAGAGTTTTTATTTTATTTAAATTTATTAATGTTTATAATTATTATTTTTTTAGTGGATTATTTTTTTTTAAATGTGGTTTCATAGATATAATATTAAAAAATTTGAATCATATTAAAATTTTGTAATATTTTTTATTTTTCTGTATTATAGTTATTAGCTTAATTTATTGACTAAAATTAATAAAATTTGGTAAAATTTAATGTATATAAATCTTTTAATTAGTATCAAAGCGAGGTCATTCGTTCAAGTTACCCAAGTGTCGTTGGGGAGAAGATTGTTGGGATTTAATTCCAACGACCTCTCTTAGGGACTCGCTGTTACATGGGTCTTATAAGAGTCACATGTGACATTAGTGCATTAATAGCCCATCTCGCCTATGTAGTTTATAGGGCCACACTGTGAAGCCCTTTAGGCCCACCCACAATACGTATAGATGTGGCGTTTTGCACCAATGTGGTATATGGGGCCACACTGCGAAGCCCTTTAGGCTCACCCCTCACACGTATAAATGTGGGGTTTTGTGCTACCACGAGGAAATACAGTTGCCCCTTAACTATTAGCTATAGCTTTTGGCTCAATGGCAGAGCTTGATCCTAACAAATATTAAAATTTTAAATATTGTAATGTTATTTTACTATTAATCACGTTAAAAATTATTTTGTTTGAAAAATAGTGTTCTTTGTAATGTTATTCTACTATTAATCATGTTAAAAATTATTTTGTTTGAAAATTAGTGTTCTTTGTAATGTTATTCTACTATTAATCATGTTAAAAATTATTTTATTTAAAAATTAGTGTTCTTTGTATTACAAACTTGAAGGTGCGAGAAAAATTCAAATTTTCTCAACATAAATTTCATTTGAATAGCCCAACATTTGAAAATAAGCAAAACTATAATCAATATTTTTTTTTTTAAGGATAATATTGAGCATACAAATTTTTTGTATAAATTGATATAACATTATTATCTCATTATTACATATTTTATATTTTCACGTAAGTAACAATATAAATTATAAAAAATATGTTGCAACAACATAACATTATTGCATTAGTTTGCACTGAAAATATATTTGTTGTAATATTTTATGAATTCCACATTGAAACAGCCGTTGATCTATCCATGGTGGAAAAGAAAGATCAGTTTGATTAGCGTAAAAGGCACTAGTTGAACCATATTACATTTTGTTTTTCAACAAGGCAAAGCTGCCTTACATTTCTAGTTGCAAAAGTGACATAATCTTGGCAGGATCTAGTTATTAGATCACCTTGGCAAAGAAAGAGTCCATACACCCTATCAGGGACTTGGCCAATGCTGACATTAAATAATAAAAAAAAACACTAGAGAATCCATTGCTGTGGTTGGCATTGTTAAAGTTGAACAAGAAAATCCAGTGTCTGCTAATATGGCCTATGTAAATGACCTGCAAGATAGCTCAGAACTAGAGTACAACTCAACTGGAATGAAGACAAATAAATGGTGGGAAGAGATAGATATATTTATCTGCAAAAACAACTACAGCTACAGTTGAGACGATCATTAGTTGTGCTATCCTTCTTATCGTTTTTAATCCTAAGGTTAAAATTGTTCTAGCTTTCATATAAGTGTAGGTAGATTATACATTTAAGTTCTTTGTTCTCTAATCTTCTCTTCTATACATGCAAAACTTCTTGTAATGCAACGTTAAGACGAAATAGAAAATCACAAGTTCATAATAGAAATTTTCTCATCTTTAACTTCGTATCAAAGTTGCGGTCAACAATAGCAGATAGTGAAACTTTTACACGTTAGAAAATCTCAGTCAAATTTGTTGAAAATATCTTCTAGAAGCCAAGTCACCGTTTCATGAAAAATAAAATGGTGTTTTATTTGTATTTTGAATGGTGAAAAAATAGCAAATTTAATTTTTATTCCTTTTTTTTTTTATGTACAATATTACTATAATGGACTTAATTTCATATTAACTTTCCAATGTTTAAAGATGCAGAAAATTAAGTTTCTATTTTCCATAAACCAATGAAAAGACATACAATAATTAAAAAAAAAAAAAAAACTTATTTTTAACATCTTATAGAAGCCAAGTCAGACTTAGGTGTTCTATTCTATAGATTAGAATTGTAGGCAACTAAATAAAAGAAGCAGTGCATGCAATATTCATGGAAGCCAATAAGAACAGATGCTGCTGCTGCAGTTCAATAAGACCAAATTACATTGCTGTAATTGTTGAAATTTTTAAAATTTTAGATTGTAATTATTCTGATATAAAAATACTTTAAATAATAAATATAAATTTTTTTTAATATTATAATAATTATTAATTAATCAATTTGAATATTTATAAAAAAGAATTATAAATTTTATATAGAATAATAAATGATTTTAAATTATAATTTTTGAATTGACTTTTGGCCAAACATACAGGCCTGAATCCTTAAAATAATAATAGGAATACAAATATTACAAGGAATTTTACAGCTTTTGTTAAACACAGGCCTCACTCCAACAAATCCCTTTCTAAATTTGCTATTTTTTCACCATTCAAAATACAAATAAAACACCATTTTATTTTTCATGAAACGGTGACTTGGCTTCTAAAAGATATTTTCAACAAATTTGACTGAGATTTTCTAACGATTCTCTTCCATGAAATTTTCTGAAAGACTATTTTCCATGAGAATTGAGAAACACAAATCAAGTACATCCAAATGGACATCCATTTTGTTAGAGACTTGGTCAATTCTGTCAGCTAGAAATTAGGTACGTGTCTTTTGAAGATCAGATAACTAATTAGGTATGTGCCTTTTAAAGATCAGATAGCTGACTGGATGACAAAAGCCTTGTCATTTTTCAAATTCTCATATTTTAGAAACAAACTCAAAGTTAGAACCTTGAGCTTGAGAGGGGGTGTTGAAAAAGGAAATAGCATTGAGGAAGAGGGCATTGTGGAAAAGGCTCTGTACACCAACCTGTCGGAAGAAGAAGACAGCACAGACAGCTCACTAATACAAGGACAAGAGGAGAATATAATTAATAGCGACTTGGACACTACAAGATTTGTGAATTATTGGAATGATACCATCACGTGAAGAGATATTCTTTGCTTTAATAGAATTCAATCTGAAGGCTGTAATTCATCCATTTGTACCACAATTGTAAGGCTAAGATTATTAGAAATTTTTTACTTTTCTTCAGAAGCAATCAACCTTTGTATAAAAAAGCATTGTACAGTGTTTTCCATTAAGCTTAAGAAGAAATACAAAAAGACAGAGCCAACGTTGCTTCTTCCTATTTTTCTAAGTCACAGGTATAATATTGCACTCATAAATTACATTATAGATGATTCATGTATAACTCACAACGGAGTGTGCATTGGTCTAGATGGTAAGATTGGATTCCTTGAAACTCGGGTTGTTTGATGTATTTTATAGTATTGAAGTCACATTAGTTGCAAGTGGAAATGCAATTTTAATTCGAACCCAATTGTAGTCTTTGGTCTGGATTTCTTGTGGATGAGCAGGGAAAAATGTTGAAGAAGACTTAAGTTAGTGATATGTACTTAGCTTCAATTGAAAACGGTTTCTCTCTCTCTCTCTTTCTCTCTCACTCTCTCTCTCTTTTGTTGCTTGTACTTTCTGCATGATGATAGAGTCCATAAGGACATTCTTGAAACTGCTTATCCTTGTTAGTCTTCTGAAGAAAAGCTATGGTGCCTTGGATATCTTGTCAATTTTAGATCAGCAACTGAAGTGTTTTGCTTTATAATTCATTCTTTCATCAGATTTTGAATGTTAGGATAGGTGACCATGTAGAGATAGGTGCAAATACCTGCATCGACAGGGGCAATGAGATGTTTGTTGGCTTGAATATCTTCCGTGAGTTTGTAACATGCATATTCTATATTTTCCGAAACTTGATTGCAGTTGAAAGCCATCCAAGCTGAATGCTGAGTTATGTCCTATTGGTATTTTCAGTTGGAGAGATACGGTCATAGGAGATCATTCAAATATAGATAATTTAGTTTAGGTGTGTTTTCACTTGCTTAAATTTCCAACAACTACACTGCCCCCACACATGTTATATGCTGAGTTATGTCCTATTGGCATTCTCTGCAGTTGAAGAGGCAGAGTCATTGGATATATATATATACACACGCACACACACATGTTATTCTGCAACATGCTACAACTAATCTACTGAATCAAAGGTATAAATTATTCTGCAATATAGTCCGTTAGGAAGGTAGTGGATCCTTATAAAATTGACAAATAATTGTTACGTAAGTCAAAGGTTTAGACTTCCATCTTAAACACAATAATAATTAAGAGATATAATCTTTCAACGAACTTGACTGAGATTTTCTAACGTGCTTGACGTTTATCGAACTTCACGAATCTACTGAATTCAACTTTCAACAAATTTGACTGAGATTTTCTAACGTTTCTCTTCCATGATATTTTATTTCTTTGAAACACGAACAGGTAAGTGGCTCGACTTCCCTTTGAAAACTTTTTGAGCAGAAGTCTCCTCCGCCAACTCAATCTTTTGCCCCTTCGCCACTCATGGCCACAGTAGTTTCATCAATTTAATCCCCGACATTATTAAACAAAAGGTAATATAAACCATCTTTGTTTTATATTTCTAGATACGTTTCACGAAATCAGAACAAAGCTGAAAATCAAAATTCGAAATGCGTTCCTTGAAGTTCTTAATGTTCCTTAAGCTTCAGCTTCAGCTTCTCTCTCTTTTAAAATTTTTCTGTGTTTCACAGAATCAGTTGACCCAATGTACGATTATCATATTTGTCCAAACACAACTACTTTCACCCGGAACAGAACCTATGAATCCAACCTCAATCTTCTCCTTTTTTCTCTTCCCTTTAATGCCAGTTGAAGATGAAAAAATTTCTATTATCAACTTGTGATTTTCTATTTCACCTTAACGTTGCATCACAAGAAAGTCTGCATACATACAACAGAAGATTGAAGAGTGTAAAAGAATGTTTGGATCTTGTTTGATTGAAAGAAAAATAAAGGAAAATGAGAGAACTTTTAAGAACAGAGGAAAAACTAAAACTAGGAAAATTTTCTTCTTTGATTTTTATTTTTCAAGGCTGCTCAAACAACTACAAACTAAGCATATTTATACTCACTACAGTACTTTCTAGATTGCATCTTCAATTAATTCAACAATGCTAATTACAAATACCAAACTCACTAACTAATTCAAATATCTAATTCTAAACAAACTTTGTCCAGCTCATCGATATACCTCAGCAAGTTTAACTGTCTTCACTTCCAGCTTGAAATCTCACTCAATCATTTTAACTTTTAGCTTATTCCATTCGATCACCATCTGAGTATATACATCACCATCCCCCACCCCCCTTAAGTTGAAGTTTGGGAAAGAACTTTCAGCTTAGCACAAAATATCAGCTAGTTGATGATCACTAGGAACAAACTGAATATCAAGCTCCTTGTTAAGCACCTTATCATGAATATAATAAATATCTAATTCAATATGTTTTGTTCTAGCATGGAAGACAGGATTTTGTGCCAAAGTGATAGCACTTTTATTGTCACACTACAAAATAGGCACAGCAGAGGAAGAAATCTTTAACTCAGTAAGGAAGCTTAACAATCAAGTTAATTCAGACAGGTTTTGTGCTAGAACGAGAGACCACCTACTACTTCTTAGAAGACCATGAAACTAGATTTCTACCAAAATACACTGCATAACCTCCCACAAACTTTTGATCATTCAAATCACAAGCCCAATCAGCATCCGAAAAGGCAACCAATGCAGGTTTACCACTGGTGGAGAATTAAAGACCAAATAAAGATGTTTCCAGCAAGTATTGAAGCAATCTTTTGCAAGCTTGCCAATGTTTAACAATAGGGGAAGCTAAAAATTGGCTCAGCTTATTTACAAAAAAATAATTTTAGGTTTTATTAATGTAACATACTGGAGACGACCACTAATACTTCCATAAAAAGAAATATCTGAAAAAGCTTCATCATCAAATTTAGAAAGCTTGACATCAGATGTCATAAGAATGGAACAACCTTTTCAAGTAGCCATATTAACTTAAGAAAGAAGTTTCTTAATGTATTTAGTTTGAGACAAATGTAAACTATTTGCATTGTAAGTAAACTTAAAGTCAAGAAAATAACTTAGTTGGTCAAGATATTTTAAAGCAAGCCTCTGCCCTAATTAAAGAATAAAAGATTCAGTAAGAGATTTGTTAGAGCTGGTAATTAAAATATCATCAACATAAATAAGAATGATAAGCACAAAAGTAGAAGTATGTTTGAGAAATAGAAAAATATCAGCCTTTGAATTCATGAAATGCCATTGTAAGAGAGAAGTGTAAAGTTAATCATACTAGGCTCAAGGAGCCTGTTTAAGACCACATAGTGCCTTGTTAAGTCGACACAAATAAAAAGGAAATTGATCACTAATAAAACCTTTAAGTTGATAAATGTAAACAACCTTAGAAATCTTTCCATTTAGGAAAGTATTATTGATGTCAATTTGCCAAACTATCCAACCATTCATCATTGCTAAACTAAGAATGTTTTAAACAATAGAAGCCTTGGTGATAAGGCTATATAGGTAACAAAAAAATCCCAAGTACTTGATGAAAACCCTTGGATATTAGCTAAGTCTTATGTTTGAAAATTGTACTATTTGAGTTAGTCTTGAAAACCCATTTGTTGCTAATAATTTTATAATCAAAACAGAATGGGATTAAACCCTAGGTATGATACCTTTGTAATGCATCAAACTCATCATGTATAACTGCCTTCCAAATTGGAATGCTTAAAGCATGTTTGGCCAAAGTAGGTGGGACAGAAGAAATATTAGCCATGTACACTTTTAGCTTAAAAATGCCTATTTTGGATTGTAAAATCATAGAATGAGTGTTCTTAGGTTGAATGTTAGAAATAAAAGTATAAGAAGCAAATAAATGAGAAGATTAAATAGGAAGAAGTTGCACCTAAGAGTAAAAATGAATGTTTATGCTTGGATAATCTAAGAAAACTAAGGCAGAAGTAGCAAATAAGGGTTCAATAGGCTGTGAGTGAAGAAGAGGAATGACAAATGGAAAACCTAAAAAAAATAACAGAGGTAGAACAAATAAAAAGATGCAAAGATTGATAGGGAAAAGAATATTCATCAAAAGTTTCTCAAAAGGGGAAATAGGCATAGCTAAAGACGTTTAGCATAGAACAATCAAGTGGATAATTGAAAAGTTTCTCAAAAGAAGAAATGTTATAAAGAATAGGAATGGGAATTTTGTTAAATAAATTAATGTATGAAAAATATTCCACCAAAAACATAAAGGCATAAAAGTTTGAGCAAGCAAAGTTAAACCTATATTTGAGATGGTTTTATATTTTCACTTAATAACCGTATTCTAATGATGACTATATAAATAGGTAAACAAGTGTTGAATGCCACTACTTTTAAGAATTCAAAAAACAAAAAAATTCCCATTTCCCTTCTTCTTAAATTAGAATGCAAAGCCTTAATAAGACAATTAAATTATTTTTTCACCAGCATTTTAAATTGTTTAAAAGTAGGTAAAGTGTCAAATTTAAGCTTCAAAGGAAATATCCATGTGTACCTATTGAAATCATTAACAATGCCAAAGTCATATCTAAATCTTTTATTTTAAATTGTGGCTGAAGTCCTTTATAAATTTGCATGAAGCAACTCTAAAGGTTGAGAAGACTTAATAAAGAACTCGGCAAAATGAAGTTTATGGCTTTTGCCATATTGACAAGCATCACAAAAATGAGGAACTTAAATTATATTTATCTTACAATTCATATTACAATGTTTGAGAATAAACCTAAAAGATCTAGACTTTGGGTGACTAAATCTCCAATGTAAACACATTAAGTGTTTTTGGTTTAGAACAAATTAAAGCTTGCTTAAGATATTCAACAAAATTAGAATTTAAAGCACTAGAACATGAACGAAAACTATGTAAACACTTATTACAATAGTTATTATTTGACATAAAATCTAACATAAAAAACATAGAAACAGAACCATTATTGATATGCTGAGAAGTAGAGAGTGTGCTAAAGGTTAAAGAGCTCAAATTTGACTTGAGTAAGAACCTATACAGTCCCTTAGAAGCTACTCCTTTTAACAACATTTTCCCCATACTCTTATGCTTAACAAAACATGCATTTCTAGAAAATTCAACAACAATATCATTATCAGTAATAAGCTTTGAAATACTGATCAAAATTTTAGTAATTTGAGGTACAAGTAGCATATGCTTTAAATGAATTGATAAGTTTATTTCATCCTTTGAATCCATTATTGATAATCAAATTTTAAGAACTATTAAAGTTACCTTGTAAAATGATATTCTAGAGGCAATTAGTCAGGTGATGAGTGGCACTGTTATTTAGATACCACTGATTAGCAGTACATTCATCTTAAGCATACCTAACATAGGTAGCCTTATTTGTTGGATTAATATTTCTATTGAAAACTCGATTATATTTTTATCACTATGGTTTATTCGAAGGCTAAAGAACATACTCCTTGTTAAACCAGTGAAAACAAATGACAACTATATGACCATGTTTGTTACAAATTTGGCATATAAGTTTTAAACTTCTTCTTCTATTTGACCAAGATTTGCACCTTGTGTATTTCTTTCAACATTGTTTTGATTTCCTCTACCTTTATTATCACTAAAATTATTTCCAAAATTATAGAATTGTTGACCTCCTCTTTTTTTTTGAAAACCTTGGGCTTGTGAATAATTTGTAGAGAAATTTCTTACAATAACAATTGATGCACTAGTATTTTGTTGTTAAATTCTGCATTTATGAGTTAGAAGCATCGAATGGACATCATGCACACTCAATTACTCACTACGGCTTATCACATTAATAACAACTGAAACATATTTTGAATATAAACCTTCAAGTAAGTAAAAAAGAAAATCATTTTTACTAAAAGGAGATCTAGCAGTTAAAAGATTATCAGACAACTTTTTTATTTTAATGAAATGCCAAGCCATATTAAAACCTTTTTTTTCTTTTTTTTTCTTTTTTTTTTAGTTAAAAATGTAGTTGAAGTATTTGAGCTTTGGTTTAAGAACCAAACTACTCATTGATTACTTTCCAAACTTTAAATGAGGTTTTACACCCAATCACAAAATCGATGATCAATTCATTCATAAAAGATATTAGCCAACCGAGAAGTAATTAATCATACCTCCTTCATAGAATATAATCTTGGTTTTCAATCATGGAACCCTTAGTTGTTTTAGATCTAAAATGAGAAGGACAAATGAATTCATCACTAATGAAAAGTTCTAAACTATTTTCACAGATTGATGGTAGAACTTAAGATTTCTATACTAGAAAGTTTATTCCATCCAATTTGATTGAAACTACAAAAGAGAAATTTGTGTTTGGATTAGCTATTTGAAATAGAAAGATTGGCACTGGCCATTTATGACTAATACCATGTAAAAGAATGTTTAGATCTTGTTTGATTAAAAGGCAAATAAAGAAAAATGAGAGAAAACTTTAAGAACAAAGGAAAAACTAAAATTAAAAAAATTTTCTTCTTTGATTTTTATTTTTCAATCCTTATTAAACAAATACAAACTAAGCATATTTATACTAATTACAAAACTTTCTAAATTGCATCTTTAACTAATTCAACACTAATTACAATTAATAAACTCACTAACTTATTCAAATACACAGTTAATTAATTAACTAATTCAAAACAAACTTTGTCTAGGTCATTAATATAGCTTGGCAAGTTTAACTATCTTAACTTCCAACTTGAAATCTCAATCAATTCAACCATTTTAACTTTTAGCTTATACCATTCAATCACCATCTGAGTATATACATCGTCAGAGAGTTAGAAACTTAAATGTATACTCTACCTACACCTATATGAGAGCTCAAACAATTTTAATCTTAGAATAAAAAATGATTAAAAAGATAATACAACTAATGCTTGTCTTAGCTGTAACTATTTTTGTAGGAAAATACGTCTATCTCTTCCCATCATTTGTTTGTCTTTATTTAAGTTAAGTTATACTTTAGTTCTAAGTTTTTTTATAAGCCATTTATGTAGGCTGCATTAGCAGACACTAGATTTTTTCATTTAACTTTTAACATCCTCACTCAAACTCAAGGTTATTGGGGGAACCTTGAGCTTGCTCCTAAAATAATTGAACTTGCCATAAAACAATACTTTTATTAAACAGTTTGTAATTTGGACTTTAAAAGGAACATATTTAATTTTAATTTCTCCCAAGCTCACTTTATCCCTTATAAAATGAAGGTATATTTCTATATATTTTGTTATATCATGGACAACTGAGTTTAAGGTCATGAACGTAACACTTTGTCTATCACATTATATACCAAGGATTTTTTCAAATAGCATGTCAAGTTCTTTTAAGACATAATAAATCCAAGCAATTTCTATGCAAATTAGAGCTACTGCTCTGTATTTTGATACTACAGAAAACTTGGCAACAACTTTTTACTTCTTCGAACTTCAAGAAACCATATTATTGCCAAGAAATACACAATACCTATTGATTAATCTTCTTTTAAAAAGTTATTTTTTTAAAAAAAAAAATTCTTGTCTGTCTTTTCATTGGTTTTTGGAAAAGATAAATTTAATTTTTTGCATCTTTGAACATTCAAAAGTTAATATAAAATTAAGTCCATTATGATGATACTGTACATTGAAAAAAATAAAAATTAAATTTACTATTTTTCACCATTCAAAATACAAATAAAATAAAATAATTATATTCATATTTATATATATGAAATCTATTTGCACCATTTTATTTTTCATGAAACGGTAGCTTGGTTTTCTAGAAGATATTTTCAACAAATTTAATTGAAAAGACACTAAATCAGTTATCTAGAAAGAGTCAAATGACACAAATTCTAGTGTCCTGATAGGAAATACTCTAAATGCATCTTCTTTAGAGATACTATATTCAATAAATAAACTTTTTTAGATATAAGAAATACTTCAGAATTAAAGGACAGCCAGAAAGAAAAAGTTTAGTTTGAGGTAAAGTCTTATGCAAAACAAAAGGAAGAAGACAAACAAGTAGGTCCAAGTGACTCAAGCAAAGTTTTTTCTTAGGAAAAACAATTAGATGATTTGCAAAAATATAATCTTACAAGGGGTAGGAAAAAAATAATCATCAAACCACTAATAAGTATGCATATATATATTTGATATCATTGGCATTAACTATTGTTGATTTAATAATGGGGAATGATTCAAAAACCTATGAAGAAGTTGTAAAGTGTCATGACAGTAAGATGTGGAAGAGAGTTGTGCAAGAAGAGATGGACTCTTTAAAGAAGAACCAAACTTAGGTTCTTATTTGTAGACCCAAAAACAGGAAGATAATAAGTTACAAATGGGTATTCAAATCCAAAGAGTTTAGTTTAAAAGGTGAACCACTAAGGTATAAGGCAAGAATAGTGGCAAAGGGCTTTATACGAAAGGAAAGGATAGACTACAATGAGATTTTTTCACTTGTAGTTAAACATAGCTTAATAAGGATCTTTTTTGCAATGGTGGCTGTTTTTGATCTAAAACTTGACCAAATGGATGTTAAGATAGCTTTCATATATAAAAGGCTTGAAGAAACTATTTTTATACAATAACCTAAAAGGTATGTGAAAGCAAATGTAAAGAGGATTATGTTTGTCTATTAAAAAAGCTTATATATGGCCTAAAATAATCTTTTGGGCAATGGTATAGGAAATTTGACAAATTCATTATTGAAAATGGTTTCATAAGGTGTCAATATGATAACTATATATACTATCAGACATTAGGTAAATGTGAAGCTACATCCCTACTTTTGTATGTTAATGACATGCTTATAGCATGTAAAGAAAGATTTAAGATAGACAAGTTAAAGTTTTTATTGAATAGAGAATTTGAAATGAAAGATTTAGATATTGCAAGTAAAATTCTTAAAATTGAGATTAAGAGGAAAAGAAAATGTGGAATGTTGTTTCTGTCACAAAGCAAATATATGGATAATGTGTTAAACAAGTTTAGAATGATGAATTCAAAACATGTACAAACTCTCTTAATAGCACACTTTAAGTTATCTTTATTTTAGTCACCAAACACAGATGAAAAAAGGAAGACATGAATAAAGTACCATATGCATAGGTAATGGAATGCTTGAAGTATGTTATGGCATGTAAAAGGTCAGATATTGCCTCTACAATTAGTGTTATGAATAGATTCATATTGAATTTTGGAAGGAAACATTGGTGTGCAGTCAAATGGATTTTGAGATACTTTAAAAGAATATTGGATTATGGTTTAGTGTATGAAAAGAATAAGGTAAAAGGCCAACAAGTTGTTAGCTATGTAGAATCTAATTTTACTAGTGAAATAAGTAAAAGAATGTCAATAACTGGTTATCTGTTTAGCTTAAATGAATGCTTAGTTAACTGGAAAGCAAACTTACAGTTAATTGTAGCTTTATCTTTCACTGAGGTAGAGTTCATTGTCATTACAAAAGCTATAAAAAGAAGCATTATGGCTTAGAGACATTATAAGTGAAGTATGAAGTTACCAAGTATTGTTGTAGTAAATTATGGCAACTAGAGTGCAATTCATCTTACCAAAAATAAAGTTTTTCATGAAATGAGTAAGCACATTAAGATGAGGTATTATTTTATTAAATAAGAGACTATAAGAGGATTAGTTGTAATTTAAAAAGTGCGTACTAATGTCAATCTTGCAAACATCCTAAAAAAAGTGATTCCCACCGCTAAATTCAAGTTTTGCTTGAATTTAGTAAGGATTGATGACTAGAAATGTAAGGAAATGAAAAGGGTCAACACCCGAGAAGCATTTCAAGTCTTCAAACAAGGTGGAGAGTATGATGAGGTGTTCTCAACATTCAATTAGGATGCACTTAGTAAATTTTAAATGACGTAGTAAATTAATTAATTACTATGTTTGGCAATTACTATATCAGTTAGGTAGTTTGAATTTCAATTCCTAATATATAAATTGAGCATAGGGTAATCATTTGAGATTAATTTTGAAAAATATAAGTAACCATTTTAGGTGTTCTATAACTTGTTAAAATTCGTAAATTGTCTTCTTTAAGATTGCAATTCTTGTTTGAATGAATAAAGGCTTGTTAGCATGCTTTAATTACATTGATGTAGGCTTGTTAGCCAAACCACATAAACTCTGTTTGTTGATTTGTTTCTACCATTTTGATTCCATTTGTGATTGATTCTTGTTCTACTTATACCTGTGGATTGATTTCATCTTTTGATTCATAACAAATAGAGATTTCAAAATAATTTTGAATATAAGTCGACAGTTCCCTCGAGGTGATACTTTGATCCTTAACATATTTAAAGACCTAGAAAAGTCCAATGATGACACATATACGCATTGTTAGAAGGGTGATTCTCCCTTGAAGCTTGTGAAGTGAACAGAAGAAAGAGGGATTTTGGGAATTTTGGGGTCATAAGAGGAGGGCTTGGCTCCCCAGGCTATGGTTGGATTTTTTTGACCAAAAGTGGATAGAACTCAACCCTAAAAAGTATACTACTTAGAATGCCCATGTTTTGTTGGCCTTATTTTGCTAATAAACAATTGAATAGTTGGTTTGTGAATGAACTATGAAAACTAGGTTTAGATATAAAGAATTTGTGTGAAAGAAAAGTTGTTGATAATACGATAAAGGATATAATGGTTGAGAAAAAGAATTTAGACCAGATGTTACAGCTAGAATTAATCAACTGTCACAGAATGGAGTGTTGTTAAGTTACTACTTGGTTATAATAAATTGGACTCACAAATCTTGATATGAAAATTCCTCCATGTATTCTTAGGATATTTTTCATCTCTACAAAGCTATATTGCATCATTAATTTCTCATAATTGATTTCATTATTCAATTTTTAATGTGTTTAATGTGCAAATATGGCTTTGGTTTTGTTTGCCTTTTTAATTGTCGTATCAACCTGGTTTTGCATGACTTTAATTATCTTTTCTAGAGTTTCTAGGCCAAAAATTAATTTAGACAAATTTGTAATTTTTCTACACCAAGTTTCTCGTAGGCAATGCGATTAATACTTGTGCGTTTGACCACACTTTTGTTAGGCCTATTTTGACCTCTAACACAATTTATATAAATGATACAAGATTTTTAAAAAAAAAAAAAAGAAAGAAAAAAAGAGTAGAAACAGAGAGAGAGAGAGAGAGAGAGAGAGAGAGAGAGAGAGAGAGAGGTTTAGTTTATTTTTAAAAATTTTATTTATTTAATTATTTTTTAAAAGATAAAATTATTTTAATTATTTTGCTATTATTAGTTGTTAATTAATGGTCAATGTAGCTGTTTTATTATTAAAAGGTATTTTTTTTAGTTTTAAAATAACTTGTAGTTATATGTAATTTTGTCAAACCTTAGGGACTTTGTATGAAAATAACCAATCCTTTTTATTCGACGTTGATGTTATTTGATGCGTTGTGGTAAGTAACTGTTTCGCTCCTTCTTACATTTCCGGTCCAAAAATGCCAGCGCCATCCTAAACTGCTCGCATTGGCGTGATCTCTGTCCTAAGTGTTTTCACAGTTAACAATTTATAGCTGTCAACATTAAACAATTTGCCGTTTTATTTCACAATAAGACATACAAGCAGGACTTTGTTAATCTTCGCAATTTCTATGCAAAATGCTGTTAGTGTTATTGACTTCACTATTCATGCGGCTGACCCTTTAATTTTTTTCCAAGTGTTCGTGAAAATGTCTAACAGGTATTTGGCACACGCTTTCATGTATTTCAGGTGTAGAAAATCTACAAGAATATCAGAATTTGCATAACGGAGGTGGGATCTTTCACCAATCAACTTCCATTGATTCAACGGCGCTGGTTGAGATTGGGGCCATAGTTCAGTCAAATGCCGTGCTGGAGCAAATGTTTGTTTTGGATTGGGAACAGTTGTTGGACCTGCTGTTACTATCGGTCAATCAACGCTTATAGGGTATAATAATTCAATGAATTTATCACATTCACTATTTTTAGTATGTGATACAAACTAAAACAGCATATGTTTTCCTTCCACAGGTATAATGTTGCACTCAGAAATTACGTTATAGATGATTCATGTATAACTCACAATGGAGTGTGCATTGGTCAAGATGGTAAGATTGGATTCCTTAAAACTTAGGTTGTTTGACGTATTTTATAGTGTTGAAGTCACAATAGTTGCAAGTGGAAATGCAATTTTAATTTGAACCCAATTATAGTCTTTGGTTTGGATATTTTGTGGATGAGCATGGAAAAATATTGAAGAAGATTTACGTTAGTGATATAAGAAGATTTAAGTTATTGATATGTACTTAGCTTCAATTGAAAATGGTATCTCTCTCTCTCTCTCTCATTGCTTGTAATTTCTACACGGAGAGGGAGTCCATAAGGACTTCTTGAAACTGCTAGCCTTCTGAAGAAAAGCTGTGGTGCCTTGAATATCTTGTCAATTTTAGATCAGCAACTGAAGTGTTTTGCTTTATAATTCATTCTTTTATCAGATGTTGAATGTCAGGATAGGTGACCATGTAGTGATTGGTGCGAATACCTGCATTGACAGGGGCAATGAGATGTTTTTTGGCTTGAACATCTTCCATGAGTTTGTAATATGCATATTGTATATTTTCCAAAACTTGATTGCAGTTGAAAGCCATCCAAGCTGCGTACCGAGTAATGTTCTATGGGTATCTTCAGTTGGAGAGATACAGTCATAGGGGATCATTCAAATATAGATAATTTAGTTCAGTTGGGTTTTAACTTGCTTACCTCTCCAATAAACACACTGCTTGTTTGAAAGTTTATTTCTTTTGAAAAAAACGATAACAAGAATTTGTGAATCTGCAATGTACAACTATCAATCTGCTTTGATTTGCAGATAGGCCATAATTTGATTATTGGAAAGAGTTGCATGCTTTAAGACAAACCGGAATTGTAGGTTCAATGACGTATGTTACTTCTTTGTTTCTATAAGTTTTATCTGTACTTTTTTTGCCTTAATTAAATGTAATTTCCATTGAAGGACTGTGTCAAGCTTTTAAAGGTCTTGATAGCTATGTCTGCATCATTTATTTTCCTTCACGACAGGAGATTATGCAAAGGTAACTTAAAGCAGCAAAACAAATAAAATAAAACATTTTCTCTAATCCTATTGTCTTTCTTCTCTATCATTTCTATAGATTTATTGTAATCAATGATTATTGAACTTTTTGAAGCATGAACTTTCTATATGTGGTTAGAAGGTCAAAGACTTTTGAACTTTTTTTCACCATAGTGCTGACAATGCACTGGAGTCGGATAGGTTTTTCTCTTCGTTCCTTAGAGCCCAGGCCATTTTATTCTTCCTGCAGTTGTTTGAAGTGGGAATTGAGAACAATTAAATTGTGACTTTAATTCCCACATTCGATGGTTCACAAATTTTGAACCGCTTTGATTGATATAAGAGTGAGCTTGTTTTCAATGCTAGATGTCTAATTCGATGGGTTGCAGGTGCGACTTGCTACTAACAGGTGTGTCACCTAGGACATGGAGGAGCCTGGGGATTATGCAGGCTTCCCTGCTGTGAGGATTTAATTTTGTTTGAATAAATATGATGTGTAATTAGGATTTTGAGTGCATCAACCATACTTTCTTGGCTCCAGTTGATTGTTGAAGACAACATCATGGAATTGAGATCTAAACCCTTCCTATGGATTGCTTTGCAGATTCCATTTCGTGAATGGAAGAGACAAGTCGCTCACCAGTGTCAAATTTCAAAGAAGGGGATCCCATAGACATGTTAGAAATAAGGTATATTTTTGAAATACCTTGATACGGAATATTTGTACTATATGTATTCCTATTCCCGGCCTTTTCTCAGGTAACGTGCATTTCATGGCAGTATGGCCTAGAATAGGCTGAGGACAATGAGGAAAATTATTAACACGTTCGTTTGTAAAGAGTACTCTTTCGTGTTCAAAGAGACTTTTCTCCTTCAAATATGTGAAATGTCACGTATTGGATTTTCAGCCCGATTAATTATGCAATCGAATTAATCATGTATTGTAACCCTGTAGAATTTTACGATGATTACATTATCTGTTTCCTGATATCACATGTTTCCATGCCTTAATCAAATTTAACTTTCAAGAAAAACAATCATTGGACGAGTTATTGAATCTTATCCTAATTAAATTTGAAATCTTCTCTTAGGGGAAGAGTAAACCTCCTCTAACTCCTAATCGATTAAGGAGAGCTTCGAAAAGTAAAAAATAGAAACCAATCAACCAAGCAATCATTCATGCTTTATAAAACTGTTGTATCAATGCCAGAATGTATTTCTTCCTCTTCGTTTCTCATAGTTACAAAGAATGCCGACAAATCTTGTCTAGTTAGCGGTCGAGAAGGCTAGAGATGTCGCAGAAGAGTACTTTAAGCTTCAAAACAGAGACATGGCTCTTAAAACTCTCAAAGCAGCCAAGGATCTCAACCCAGATTTACCCAACGTCGACGATTACTTCACCGCCTATAAAATGCATAAATTAGCAACAAGGAAATCTTCCTGGTACGAACGTCTAGCCATTACTGATCCAGAAGTTGACGAGCTCCGTTCTATTGCCTCCGACGGTGCTTTCAAGCTCATCAATCAGCCCTGGATGTTTTGACAAACCCTGAGAAGAGAAAAGCTGATAATGGTCGGATTAGTTCCAAGATAGCCAAAGTGGATTCAAATTGGTCTCAGCCTCCAACCCTTGATGATCAAAATTTCTCAAAAGATCATGGAAGTAACAAGGTGTAACGGTGTTAGGATTATGTTTGAGATGGTGCTAGGATTGAAGTCAAAGTGAGGTGAAGAGTTTCAAGTTGTGAAGTGTTTCAGGTTCTTGATTCAGATTGGTCGTTATTTGATTTCATGAAAGGCCTTCTTGATGGAACGCGCTTACATATTTAGTGGGCTAAGCTTGGGCTAACTTGGGGGTCCAGCCTTTTAAGTCCATTAGCTTATGTCATTTTGTTTTTCTCTTTTTTATCTGTTGTTTCCTGTTCTGGTTTATTTGCACGGGATCAAATTGTAAGCCCAAGGGCAGTGGAGAGTTGCTATCTCAAATCAGCAAACTATCCCTCCTGTTTATAGTCAATCAATACAAAATTCACTGTAAAAATTGCTTACAATATTTGGTTTGTTACACAATGCTACTAATGCTTCATCAAGATTCAAAAAGACAGACCCACCAAGAAAAAGCTGCTCATGCCGTAAAAGTTATGGCGAAAGGTTCAACAAGCGATCCATATGGGAATAGAAAGATTATAATATCCTGCGCTGGTAAAAGATGAGAACGTGCTATATACTTTGGTCCTAAAGATAGTAGTTTTGGTTTTTACTTCGGTTTCTTCTTCGAGAATTATACTCCAAATAGAATCTACTGTTTCTCTATGTAATTTCTCTATGTAAGATTATAATAAGTGGGTATTTTCAAATACTTTTTTTTAAAATTTGATAAAATAATATTTAAATATAAAATTTTATAAAATTAATAAAAGTATCTTTCAAAATTTTGAATTCTTGTCTTTATAAAATAAAAATTTTTAATTTAGTTAATTTTAATAAACATAAAAATATTTATAATAATTAAAATATTTTTATAAAATTAAATAATTTATAA
>CP135547.1:2353151-2384867 GCA_032402905.1 Khaya senegalensis | reverse complement strand
AAAAATTAACAAAAATTACTTATAAAAGTTATTTTTATATTTTGATATTTAATTTGATTTAATAAGCATACATAAATTATGTGTTAATTTTAATAAAATAATACTATAAATTTCTTATTTATGTTATATTATAAATATTTAATTTAATAAATATATATGAAACTAAATGATTGAATATATATAAATAAGTGTTTTAAATTATTTATTTTTATAAAAATATTTTAACTATTATAAATATTTTTATAATTATTAAAATTAATTAAATTAAAATTTTTCATTTTATAAAGACAAGAATTTAAAATTTAAAAAAATACTTTTTATTAATTTTATAAAATTTCGGCTATCTTCGAAGTAATCCGACCATTATCAGCTTTTCTCTTCTCAGTGTTTGTCAAAACATCCAGGGCTGATTGATGAGCTTGAAAGCACAGTCGGTGGCAATAGAAGGGAGCTCGTCAACTTCTGGATCAGTAATGGCTAGAAGTTCGCACCAGGAAGATTTCCTTGCTGCTAATTTATGCGCTTTGTAGGCGGTGAAATAATTTTCGACGTTGGGCAAATCAGGGTTAAAATCCTTGGCTGTTTTGAGACTTTTAAGAGCCGTGTCTCTATTTTGAAGCTTGAAAGTACTCTTCTGCGACATATCTAGCCTTCTCGATCGCTAACTAGACGAGATTTGTTAGCATTCTTTGTAACTATTAGAAACGATGAGGAAGAAATACATTCTGGCAGTGATACAATAGTTTTATAGGGCATGAATGATTGCTTGGTCTTGACGTTAATTATTTGTTTCCTAATTGAAAATTGGTTTCTATTTTAAACTTTTCGATGCACTCCTTAATCGATTAGGAGTCACAGGAGGTTTACTCTTCCTCTAAGAGAAGATTTCAAATTTAATTAGGATTAGATTCAATAACTCGTCCAATGATTGGTTTTCTTGAAAATTCAATTTGATTAAGGCATGAAAACATGTGATATTAGGAAACAGATCATTGTAAGATTCTACGTGGTTACAATATATGATTAATTCGATTGCATAATGAATCGGGCTGAAAATCCAATACGTGAAATTTCACATATTTGAAGGAGAAAAGTCTCTTTGAACGCGAAAGAATACTCTTTACAAACGAACATGTTAATAATTTTCCTCATTGTCCTTGGCCTATTCTAGGCCATACAGCCCTGAAATGCACGTTACCTGAGAAATGGCGGGGAATCGGAATACATATGGTACAAATATTCTGTATCAAGGTAATTCAAAAGTATACCTTACTTCTAACAAGACTATGGGATCCCCTTCTTTGAAATTCGACACTAGTGAGCGACTTGTCTCTTCCATTCACAAAATGGAATCTCCAAAGCAATCCATTGAATGGGTTTAGATATCAATTCCATGATAGTTATCTACAACAATCAACTGAAGCCAAGAAAGTATGGTTGATGCATTCACAATCCCAATTACGCATCATATTTATTCAAACAAAATTAAATCCTCACAGCAGGGAAGCCTGCATAATCCCCAGGCTCCTCGATGTCCTAGGTGACACAGCTATTAGCAGCAAGTCGCACCTGCAACCCATCTAATTAGACATCTGGCAATGAAACGAAGCTCACCATTATATCAATCAAAGCAGTTCAAAATTTGTGAACCATCAAATGTAAGAATTAAAGTCACAATTTAATTGTTCTATATTCCAACTTCAAACAACTAAGGGAAGAATAAAATGGCCTGGGCTCCAAGGAACAGAGTGAAAAACCTCTCTGTCTCCAGTGCATGGTCAGCACTACAGTGACAAAATGTTCAAAGTCTTTGACCTTCTAACCGTATATAGAAAGTTCATGCTTCAAAAAGTTCAATAATCATTGATTACAATAAATCTCTAGAAATGATAGAGTAGAAAAACAATTGGGTTAGAGAAAATGTTTTATTTTATTTGTTTTGCTACTTCAAGTTACCTTAGCATAATCTCCTGTCCCGAAGGAAAATAAATGATGCAGACATAGCTATCAAGACCTTTAAAAGCTCGACACAAGCCTTCAATGGAAATTACATTTAATTAAGGCAAATAAAAGTACAGATAAAACCTATAGATACAAAGAAGTAACATACGACATTGAACCTGCAATTCAAGTTTGCCTTAAAGCATGCAACTCTCTCCAATAATCAAATTATGGCCAATCTCCAATTAACAAACCAAAGCAGATTGATAGTTGTATATTGCAGATTAACAAATTCTTGTTTTTGTTTTTTTCAAAAGAAAGAAACTTTTAGCAATATCAACAAAACAGGCAGTGTGTTTATTGGAGAGGTAAGCAAGTGAAAACCCACCTGAACTAAATTATCTATATTTGGACGATCCCCTGTGATTGTATCTCTCCACCTAAAAATACAAATGGTACATTACTCAGTAATGGGCTTTCTTGGCATACCGATTTTGTAATTAATGCCACCATATTCCTTTAAACTAAATTAGGCTGCATTTACAGAGGAGAAAGCAGAAAATCAAGAAATTGGATTAGTTCGCTTTGCAGAAGGTAAAATTGGGATTGATTACAATGATATTTTAGGAGGAGACAAGCAGGTGGAACCTCAAGAGTTTCCTCTTTTCCCTTTACGTCTCGCACTTGAGGCGATGCAGCATTTTTCCGAGGAAAAAAAACTTCGAGAAGGTGGGTTCGGCCCTGTATGCAAGGTAATTATTAATAACAATTATATAATGATACCTTTAAACTATGTATTTGAAGGAACCAGAGGCGTATAAATTCGGCAACCTTTCGTCGTATTGTTATTCTTTTGAGAATTTTTACCGCAAGACTTTTCTTAGCGTGTAGTACTGTTCAAAGTAGACAATTTCCTTTATTTCATTTTAACTGACCTGTAAGTTGAATGCGGAAGTAATAGATAACATTGACCCAATACAGTTCTTGAAATGGAGTTGGTCATATTAAAGCACCCATTTTCCTCAAACATGCACTATTGTTTTATTTGTATTTTTCATAGCAACAATGGTATTTTCTTCCAGGGTGTATTACCCGACAACAAAGAAATTGAAGTAAAGAGACTCTCAAGAACATCAGGACAAGGGCTACTAGAGTTCAAGAATGAAGTTATTTTGATTGCCAAATTGCAGCATAAAAATCTTGTGAGACTCTTGGGATGTTGCTTGGAGGGAAATGAATCACCGCTCATCTATGAGTACATGCCCAACGAAAGTCTTGACGTTCTTCTCTTTGGTTAGCTTCTCTTCTCTCACCATTTACGTTAAATGTAATTTGCCATTTGCCGCATGCTAGTAAGAGTTGGAAACAATTCGCCAGTCCCCGAAGTTGTGGAAATAACTAAATCCAAAGCACTTTTAATTGTTTACACCAAATTAGTAAGGCTAAAGATAAGGATATTTTTATATATTTTCTCAAATTTTAAAAAAAATCACATATAAATATATATATTTTTAAAAAATTAACAAAAAATACTCTTCAATAATAAAATTAATAAGATCATTATACTTGACCTCTAATTTACTAACAAAAATGAGCAAATAATTATAATAACCCTATAAGATGTTTTCACATATCCGACCTAATGTTTGAGAATATTATAGTGTATTTTTTGCGAAAATTAATAAAAAGTATTGACCATTAACTTTATTTTTTTATATTAATAAATATAAAAAAAAAATTATTATTAATACCTAGTATAAAATGCATCAAATAAAAAAATGTAAAATTACTAAAATTTAAATATAAAGCATATCAAATACAAAAGTATATCATACTAAATTTTAAATATGGTGTACTAAAATTTTGCTTATAAAACTACTAAATTTTTAGTATGTTATATCTTAGTTTTAACATGTCACACACACACACACACACACACACACACACACACACACACACAAATATATGTTGTTGTATTTTTTTTTTTAATTTTTTACATTTTATACAAACTATGGGACAAAAATAGTCTTCTGTTATGATAGTATTAGTTGTCCCATAGTCCATTTTATTTACTATCATTAATTGCATTGATTTTATATTTTCATTCAACAAATACTAGCATATTATCTTAATTTGTATGTAATATTTTGTACAGAAAGTTGGCATCTTTAATATTGTCCTATGTAGATTTAAGATGCAATATTACTACAATAATAGTATGTGATTTGTATTGTTTGTGAAACATAATAACCCAACACTTTTGCAATTCTATCCCAAGTTTTTGTTTTTGTTGTTGTTTTGCCTTATACTCAAAGCATATTATCAAATTATATATTATGCTTACAATTTATTGCCAGATCCATCAAGGAGTGCACAACTGGACTGGAAAATACGCTTAAACATAATTACTGGAATTGCACGAGGATTCTAGACTCAAAATTATTCATTGAGATTTCAAAGCTAGTGATGTTTTGATAGATCTAGATATGAATCCTAAGATATCAGACTTTGGAATGGCGAGGATATTCGGTGGAAATCAACGTGAAGCACACACCAATAGGGTTGTTGGAACATAGTAAGTCAACGCATTTCTTTCTTTATAACTAATATTAATTAAAACAACCAAAGTTTTTTTGATTTCACGAAATTATCTCTGTTTAAATTGCTAGATGTATTCAACATAATGGACCGTATGATTACTGCTTTATGTTTTTTCTTTTTGTTGATTGAGATTACTCCTCAGATTAATTGGTTCTATTTTCGAACAGTGGATACATGGCCCTAGAGTACGCTATGGAAGGATTCTTTTCTGTAAAATCGGATGTTTTTAGCTTTGGAGTTCTTCTGTTGGAGACTGTAAGTGGGAAAAAGAATAGTGGTTTTATCTTTCTGAACATGGTCAAAGCCTTCTTACTTATGTATGTAACTACATCTCCAGCTATATATTCAATTTGTGTTTTCTGAAGAATGATTTTCTATGATGATATGACTTGTATGCAACATTTCAGACATGGAAACTATGGTGCGAAGGAAATGCACAACCGATGGACCCGGTACTAAAGCAGTCATATATTCTAGCTGAACTTTTGAAATATATTGATACTGAGTTGTTGTGCGTTCAAGAAGACTCCGCAGACTGACCTACCGTGTCATCTGTTGTTGTTATGTTGGCAACTGATGCCATCACGTTTCCTCAGCCAACGCAACGTGCATTTTCTGTTGGTCGAGTTGTAGCCGGTAGAGCAACAGAATCCCCATTAGATAATAGAGATCGTTCTGTTAATGAGGTAACTCTTTCAAAAGCATCACCCTGTTGACAAACCTAGTACAACTAATTTTTTTTATTAATTGCTCCCATAATTACTTAATTCCTCGTATTTAATCTTTTCATTAGACTCAATTGATGAACTTCTTGTGCATGATTGATTCCATGCATACAGTATAGACCTCTCTTATCTTCCTAGCTTTGATTTCGGTCGCAACCATTCATTTTGCTGGAAATAAACACGGGAAAGCAAAATTAACAACTAAAATTTGAACTTCTTATGGTAATGCGATCACTGCAACTGTGACTTAAGGTCCAACAACAACTATTGATCAAATGTGCATGTAATCTTTATTAAAGAACAAATCTCATGTTTAAGATTGAAGGGTTGTTTTAAAAATGCCATTATCTTCGTATACCTAGTCTTCGCATCCAATTTTAACTATGCTGGTATTATTTTTTCTATTTTACAAAAATAAAGTCATGTATTCAATTTATACAGCAGAGAAGTGCTGCACAGAATATTTTTCTGTGCAGCTTGCCAGAGAATATTTTTCTGTCTCTGCATTATTTCTTAATCAAGTGTCGTGTGTCACGGTAAAGCATGCCTCTGAAAAAGTCAAAAAGCTTCCTCAAACATTTTTTCCACAAATACCATAGTGGAGTGTTAACTTTTTCTTTTGAGTACAAAAGGTTTGGAGACCTTTATTATATAAAAAGCCAATTGGTTCGTAAAATCCTATTACTTTTGAGAGCTTCTATCTTACACCTCTATAATTTCCCAGAGTTATCAGTCTTTATTATCTAGCTCTTAGCATTGGAAAGTAACCAAACTGTTGTTTCTGATAACAATGTCGATTATCTTCTTCTCTGGCTCAAAAACTATTCACTTGCTTCACCTTCTTTCTTTTCTATCTTTTGTTATGTCACAGAGTCCTGAACTCATGCCCTATCTTTGCTCAGATCTCCCTAATAATACTGCTTCGGACAAGTTTACATCCAACCTCAACCAGCTATTCGAGCAAGTTTTTTCTAATGTAGCTGACCGCTTCTCCTATTACCAAATAACTGAAGGGAAATATCCTAACATAGTTTACGGCCTTTATCTGTGTAGGGGCGACCTTAGTGGCCCAGATTGTCTGTTTTGTGTAAATTTAGCAATTGATAACCTTCAGAAAGATTGTACTGGCACCAAGGAAGCAATTATATGGTACGATCATTGTATGGTTCGCTATTCTGACAAATCTTTCTCCTCTAATAAAGAGACAACGCCACATAATTGCACGAGGAACCAAAAGAACTTCACTGAACCTGAAAAGTTCAGAAGGATTGTGAATCAGTCCTTGGATGAAGTAATTCTGACGGCAACTTCGAACAACGCTTCTAAGTATGCAACCCATGTCATTAGCGTTTCCGGCACTAGTAAGCTGTATAGTCTTGTGCAGTGCATACCGTATTTGTCAATAGAAGACTGTAGAGCTTGTCTGACGAGTGCTGCTGCTTCAATTCTAACCTGCTATCAGGATAAACAAGGTGCTAGATATCTTAACCCAAGTTGCAATATAAGGTTCGAGCTGTACCCCTTTTTCCTTCAGCATAAAGCTCACGCACCCACACCCCAAGCCAGCCCTAATGGTGAGTTCATAAACATGCACAGCAACATATGTATGATGAGTTTCTAGTCTAAATAATATAGAGAATAGATTTCTTTAATATGCAACAGGATTACATGCGTGTTTGCTAACAATTTCTAAGGATGTATAACTCAATTAAATTCAAGCTTGTGTATATTCAATTGATCATTATTTTTATAGTCCAGATGATTTCTTCTCAGATTATAAAGATATTATCCGAAACAGAGATAGAATGTCAAATATTATTTTCAATTAATTTTTTTATTCCCCGTATTTGTGAAGTGTGAAGTGTTTGTATTTTCATTATAGAAATTTTAGCTGTAAGACGGCGGCTGAAGCAAGAGGTTGGGACCAACACTTTACAAAAGGCGGGATTAATTATGAATATATAAAACAATTATGAGGGCTAAAGAGAGGACAGGATAACGCTTGGTTCACGATAGTGGGACTGCTTTTAAAAAGAACATCTAGTTTCCTGGAATAAAAATTACTTACAGTCGCATAAACCACAATAAAATAAATCAACTACGGTACTTTAATCTACTTTCATATTGTAGGAAAACTTTCCTTTCTGAGAGATAAGGGTAACGTCTATAGTTATGTACTTTATCGTCGTCGTCGTCCTTGTCGCATTGTGATGATGTCATTCTTGTATTTCCACCATTAATTTAAATGGATGGATGATATATAGTTTTCTTCCATAAACTTGAATTTTTAGCCCTGATTGCAGGGAAGGGAAGGAAGAAAAGGAAAATATGGATTGAAACCGGCACTACATTATCAGCATTTCTAATATTAGTCGTACTTTTGGTTTCTTTTCTATGGAATATGAGGAGAAGAAATAAAAAAGACGGAGGTAATACGCTTATTTGGCAGTGTAAAAGCAGTATTGAATCTTGTTTTTATTGACCTTCGTAAACTGACTTCAGTTTTTGTTGCAGTCGATTTGCTTGAATTGGGAGCAGGTAGAATTGGAAAAGATTACTCTGATATTTTACGAGGAGAGAAGCAAGTTGAATCTCAAGAGTTCCCCGTTTTCCCGTTAGACCTTACGCTAAAGGCTACCCACCATTTTTCGGACGAAAATAAGCTTGGAGAAGGAGGGTTTGGCCCTGTGTATAAGGTAATAATTATAGTCTAATGTTTTAATTTGTTTATGCGAACTATCAGCATTAACCGATTTGAGAATTCAATTTAGCAGGCTCAGAAACCGTAAATTTCAAGATTTTCACCAACATGTTAAAATTATATAAATATTTTAAGTTTCACATCCAGGGTGTATTACCGGATGGCAAGGAAATTGCAGTAAAGAGGCTCTCAAGAACATCTGGGCAAGGCCTACAAGAGTTCAAGAATGAAGTTACTCTAATTGCTAAATTACAACATAAGAATCTTGTGAGACTATTGGGATGCTGCTTAGGGCGAAATGAATTGCTACTTATCTATGAGTACATGCCTAACAAAAGCCTTGATTTCCTCCTCTTTGGTTTGCTCCTCAAACTCTCTATTAGTGCTAGTTACTGTACACATGAAATTCATTCTTGGATTGCTGGTTGTTAAGTTTTGCAAATAGAACAGATAAACTGGGAGGATTTCAGTTTAATAAATGTTAGTATAAAGCCTTCCCCAGTGGCCAACACGTCAAGTTTATATGGATTGTTCCATTTGTGAAACATAACTACCAGCATCACCACAAAGCACGCCAAAGTAGGTAAACAAATTACTTCGTGTTCAATTTATTGCCAGATTCAACAAGGAGTGTCCAATTGGATTGGGAAAGCCGCATTGGTATCATCAGTGGAATTGCACGAGGTCTTCTGTATCTGCACGAGGATTCTCGACTCAAAATAATTCATCGCGACCTCAAAGCTAGTAATATTTTGCTGGATCATGAGATGAACCCGAAGATATCAGATTTTGGAATGGCGAGGATATTTGGTGGAAATCAAAATGAAGCTAGTACCAACAGAATTGTTGGAACATAGTATGTCACTTTTTACCTAATCCTTCTTGTCGGATAATATTTTCTTGGAAATTGAAAAAAGTTTGCTCTTTTGGACAGACTACCATTTAGATGAAACTGTCAACTATTTCTCTTCTTTGTGCTTATGAACTTGCATATTAAAATATGTTTTTACAGCATCTAATCTTATCGTGCTGTTCGAATTCAACAGTGGATATATGGCCCCCGAGTATGCCATGGAAGGACTGTTTTCAGTTAAATCGGATGTTTTTAGTTTTGGGGTTCTTCTGCTGGAGATAATCAGTGGAAGGAAGAATAGTGGATTTTATCTTTCTGAACAGAGTAGAAGCCTCCTAACTCACGTACGTAGCTATCTCTATTCTTTGTTCTTGAACAATAATTTCTACTGCTTGATACAGCAATTTCACATACTCTTAACTCTATAACTTTGTATAACATTTCAGGCCTGGAAGCTGTGGCTTGAAGGAAATGCTCTGGAGCTGATGGACCCAGTACTAAAACAATCTTATGTTCCAGATGAACTGTTGAAATGTATTCATATTGGTCTGTTGTGTGTTCAAGAAGACCCAGCAGAAAGACCAACCATGTCTTCCGTGGTTGTTATGTTGGCAAGTGATACCGTGACACTTCCTCAACCGACCGAACCTCCATTTTCTGTTGGCCGATCTCCTTTGAAATTAAGTCAATCTTTATCAGATAATAGGGTTTGTTTCGACAGTGAAAACATTTCAGATGTTTCACCTCGTTGACATTTGGCTAATATCAATTAGCATTGTAAACTTTAATCTGTTCAACATTTGCTTTTCCTTCAAAATAGAATTGTTTTGACCATTAATTTTTCTCCTGTAAATTCATTCAACTTAGGATATATATTTCTTAATCAGCAACCCAACCACGCTGGAAGAGTTAGTTGACTGCACAGTATCAGTTAAAACTTCAATTCTCTTTGAAATGATAATTTTGTTTACTTGATGAGATTTATGTGTCAATCCATTAATGACCCTGGTCGGTGTTTTCTTCTTTCATGGTAGTTAGACGAATCGTGAGATTTCGTATAATGTATTAGAATGAAGAGATAAGGATTTGAATGACCCCAAATTTAATGGGCCAGGGATAGGGTCTACACAGCTTTGTGGGCTAGGCTAGATTGAGCCTGCATAAAAAAAAGGAAGACTGGATACCATCCGCCAACTTAAATTAAATTTTTTAAAAAATAAAAAAAAATAATTATCATTATAAATTTAAATTAATTTAAAATAAAATAATTAAAATTATTTGATATAAAAATAAATTTAATATTTACATATATTAAAATATAATAAATATGCCTGCAAGCTTGAATTGGATACTTCTCCTACTTAACCTAAATTTGTCACAAGCCTATGTTAAGTCAAATTTTACTGTTTATAAATCCAGTTGGGTTTTTGGATTTGGCCCTTTTTCCATCTCTATTTAAAATACATTGTAAAAAAAAAATTATTAAATACAAAGATTATAAACAATAATTAATTTATTCTTCTGGTTAGTCAAAGTATGCTAAATATATTAACTATGAAATTAAGTCATACATACATATTTAAATCAAACATTAAAAAATTAAACAATGTGAAGTGCAATGTAAGCATTTTCCTGGCATCTTCAAATGGGTTAGAAGAGAATGAATTTCTTTTTTTTTTTTTTTAAGAAAAAAATATTAATAAAAAAAAAAAACCACAAATCCATTCTCAACTTGGTAAGTGGGTTTGAAACCAGTTCTCTTACACTAATTCAAGAAATTTCATTAGTTAGATCAACTCATACAATGTGACTGGTGCATAATTATATACAAAGCATATTGTATCTTATCACTTATATAAAAAAAAAAAAAAAATGCATAATCCATATATTAGAGTAAATGATTTTTTGTATAAATCATTTAAGGTTCAAATTTTAACCAAATGTGAATCATAGTTTATAAATATATGGGTGGAGTTTTCTTGACTAAAATTTGAATACAATTTTTTTTTTTTAATTGACTTTAGCTATTCAAGAATTAAAATTAAAAATTAAAAAAAATAATATTTAATATTATCAACTCAACCAGTCCATCCTCCCTTCATAGCATTGCATAGTTCAATAAACAAAAGAACAACGCTAACACCAATTGCTAGCTTAGTAAATGCATCATTGGCCAATGCTCTATGCAACAAACTGTCTTCGTTTTTTAGTTTTCTGTGAAGTTCCATTGAAATAAACAAAAGGCTGCTTACTGTTTCTATTTTATTTACAATCCTTGCAATTAATTTTGTTAAAAAAAAAAAAAACTACGTAATCAGGAAAAAAAAACTCGATAACCCATTTTAGAGTTGGCATAATTTTTTTTTTTAAATAAAAAATTTAAAATTAATTTTATAATTTTTTTAAAAAATTAATATTAAATAAAATAAAATATTTAATTAGATATTAAAATATTTAAAATTTTACGATAAATACACCTACAAGTGAAGTTTTTTTTTTTTTTCAAAAGCGTGAAAAGATTAATGGTTACTGCTTAGAGAGTAGCATTCTGCTCGTAAAACTTGAGTTGTTGAGTTTTCATTGCGGAAAAAAAAATTGAGCTGAAGGAGTGATTTATTTCATTTTCACATCATTTTTAATAGAATTCATAATTAACTTTTATTTTTTACACATGTTTTTTTTTAAATTCAAAACAAATAATGATGGTTGAATTAATCCTTTTTGAATTCCAATGAATAGTTGCCTCAATCAATAATTGTATTTTCTCCACCTGCAATCTTTTACGGGAGAAACGCACAATTAATTTGCTTTCCTTAGCTTCATTGACTGCTGATGCGGAACCGAATGATTTTCAAAAAAGATTAGACTCGTAATCTCATTTCAAGAACAAAACATGAATTTCCTCGGTAATTATTAAAAAATTTCTGTTGAAAAGATATTTTATTTTTTAAATAATTTTAAAATAAAATAATAATAATAACTATAATTTTTAAATTAATAAATTGATTTGTTTTACCTAATAATTAACAGTCTCGTAAATATAGATAAAAAAATAAATTATTAAATAAAATTTTAATTATTTTTTTAAAATAAAATATTTATAAAGAAATAGACAACTTAATTCTTTAATTATGTCTTTGTAATGGCTGCTCCATCAATCAATGGCTTGTACATCAACTACTGATGTGGAGGAGTCCAAATTGTTTGCATCTTCACCACTAATGTTAACATCTTGTTTAGTGCTAGAATTTTCTTTTCTTTTTTTTTTAAAATAAAAAAATAAAAACACAAAAGGACCGAGAAATTTTACAGTCCAGTCTTCCGCAACAAAAATATGAGAATTAAAAAGCTTTTCCGGAAATTCTCCATGATCCTCGTGTTTCTCTCCGTCCTAAGCTTTCTCAGCCTCACAAGAGCATATGATGCCCCTAGATTCATTTATCATACTTGCCCAAACTCAATAACTTTCACTAGAAACAGCGCTTACCAGTCCAACCTCAATCGTCTGCTCGCTACTCTTCGCTCAAACACTACGGGCAGAAACAAATTCTCCTATGGTTTTTACAACGATACCTCGGGCCAAGACCCTAACAAGGTCTACGGCATCTTTCTCTGCCGGGGCGATCAAACTCCCGGCAGCTGCCACAACTGTGTCAACTTCGGTACCTCATATGTAACCCAACTTTGTCCTGTGGAAAAGGAGACAGTAATCTGGTACGACGAGTGTCTTTTACGTTATTCGCACGAACCTTTCTTTTCAACCATAGTTGAGCAACCCAATATTACGCTGTGCAATACAGAAAATAGTAAATTAACAGACCGGTTGGACCAGCAAGTGCGGAAATTGATGACAGCAGCTGTAAATCGGGCTTTAAACGCCTCTAAAATGTTTGCGACAGAAAAGGCAAAATTTACTGAATTTCAAACACTATACGGTCTCGTACAGTGCACGCCGGACTTGTCAAGAGGTGATTGCAGCACATGCCTTCGGAATGCGATGTCAAATTTGCTTGAATCTTGTAGCAATAAGCGAGGAGGAAGAGTGTTGTGTCCAAGTTGTAATATCCGATACGAAGTGTACCATTTTTACAGTGAAACGGGGACCGCGGCGCCGACACCTAGGCCTGCGATTTTGCCTCCTCCATCTGCCCGTTCTGTAACATGGTCTAAAGGTAAGTGTATGCCATTTCTAATCAAGATACTCATAAGTTTCATAATTATTTTGATGAATATGTACAGTTATTGTTTTAATAAAAACTTTAATAATAAGGACAAAATGATTTAAACAAAAATAAATAAAACATTTCTTTCCACTCCTTAATTATCTCTCAAACCAATACACAATCTTCGTGAATCATTTTTCTTTCATCTTGTAATTAAACTGAGTATATTGTGGTACCGATTTGTAGTGGTTGAAATGTCTTTTTCACGGGCAACTTTCTTCGTGGAAGATAAAATGACTTTTCATGGTATATTTATGATGTGGGTATACATTTTCCAATGCTTAATAAATTAATAATATAAAACAACTTCAAAGAGATAAGATGTTTTGATGTCTGTATGTGTTCATATTTGAGTCCTTGGGACCCAAAGACAAAGGTCAAGTTACTCATCGATGTGACTCATCATACGTTCAGTATTGTAGAACAACTCATAAAGGAACCAAAAAAAGATGTTCTTGGTGTACAGGATGGGAAGGAACGAAATGGATTGCAATAATTGGCACAACTTTATCAGCAACCACAGTAGTTGGGCTATTTGGTTTTTCTATTTGGTATAAGCGCAGAAGAAACAAAGGTATGTATTTCTCTGGCAAACATTGAATTCTTGATGCTAATTTATCTCACTTTTAAAACATCTTGTGATAGGTGAATATTATCATCAAAGTGAAATCAAATCTGCACAATTTTTATGCTTATAATTGTTAAGTTATAGTTTACAAGTCTTATTCCGGTAAATCTAAGTCATTAGTAGTTTCAATTGATGTAAGATAGAAAGTTGGGATAAAGTATTTGATAATTCTTATTTTTAATTTTATTTGATTTTATTGTTCAATTGAAATTCAGCTTAATAATTTTTTACTCGAGTTATGTTAAGTTCTAATGTATTGATTAATAACAATTATTATTTAGGTAGGATCAAATTTGAGTTATTTATTAGTTTATGAGTCAATAATATCTTCAACTACAATTCTCTTGTTATGATTTCGACAAACCACTCTTTTGAGAGTACAATCTTTGCCACATCAAAAACAGAAATATGAGAAGTGATATTCTTTACAGCTATTACATGCATTGTGAAATGATATTGTAGTGACATGAAGTTTTCTCGCTATTGTTCCAAGACTAAATATCACGGTTTCTTGCAGAGAAGAGAGCAATTAGACAAGTGGTCAAATTACTTCGCTCCAACCAAGATAAAAATATTGAAGATCAATACTCAAATGATATTTTAGGAACAGAGGGGCAGGTGGAATCGCATGATTTCCCTATCTTCCCATTAGCTCTCACACTCGAGGCTACACGACATTTCTCTCATGAAAATAAACTCGGAGAAGGTGGTTTCGGCCCTGTCTATAAGGTAATTATAAGGTGACGTCTTCAATATATTAAAGCTACTACCACTTTGGCTTCTTTTACCGGGGGCAGAGTTGTGTCTACTCATAGTAACTCATATGGTTTAAGGACCAAATGCAAATTTTCAAATGGAATTAAACGCACTTTTCCTTATAGAGAAAGTGTAGATTTTTGTCATGCTAATATTGGAAAGTTACTTTCAGGGTGTACTAGCGGATGGTAAGGAAATTGCAGTGAAGAGGCTCTCAAGAACATCAGGGCAAGGGCTACAAGAGTTCAAGAACGAAGTTACTTTAATCGCCAAATTACAACACAAAAATCTCGTGAGACTATTGGGATGCTGTTTAGAGGGAAATGAATTGCTTCTGATCTATGAGTACATGCCCAACAAAAGCCTTGATTTCCTCCTTTTTGGTTGGCCTCTGAAAACTTTCTAATGCTATAGCCAAGTGTTGGGTACATTTTCCTTCAACTCTGCTTGCTAAGTTCCGCAAATAAAGCAGACCATATGGGCAGGATTAGGGCTCAATTTTATGTCCTATAAAGCCTTCCCGTTCCATGCATGCTGGTATATGGTTTGCATTGTTGGCGGGACATAACTTGCAGTATTGATCACTGAAATTGTACTGAGAACTTTTTCTTTTTCTTACTCCCCTTAGCCAGAAAGCATGACAGAGTAGGTAATAAACTCATTATAATTTTTCTAGATTCAACTGGGGGCACAAAATTGGATTGGAAAAGACGTTTAAGCATCATTAACGGAATTGCACGAGGACTTTTGTATCTGCATGAGGATTCCCGGCTCAAAGTTATTCATCGAGATCTCAAAGCTAGTAATGTTTTGCTGGATCATGAGATGAACCCAAAGATATCAGACTTTGGAATGGCCAGGATATTTGGTGGAAATCAAAGCCAAGCTAATACCAAGAGAGTGGTTGGAACATAGTAAGTGCACTTCCTTCTATTTGCCCATGTTTCTTTCATATAGCAGAAAGCTTCTTACAAATTTCCTTTTTTTTTTTTTTTTTTTGAGATGATTACATGTGGTGACAGCGTACGTATGCATCTTATATACATTTCGTTTTCTGACTGCAAGCTTTTAGCAGAATGCCATCATATGATTAAAGCATTATGTGAAGGCTGAATTATCCACTATTATACTGCATTGGTTTGGCCTTCTGATCACATCTCATTTAGATATGGGGATATAGGTGATTGATTTTTTATAGCATTTATTCTTAGTTTGTACTGTTCTCATCTCAAAACAGTGGATATATGGCCCCAGAGTATGCCATGGAAGGATTGTTTTCAGTTAAATCGGATGTTTTCAGTTTTGGAGTTCTGCTGCTAGAGATTATAAGTGGGAAAAAGAATAGTGGATTTTACCTTTCCGAACACGGTCAAAGCCTCCTTACTTATGTATGTAACTATCTCTATCTTTTCTTTCTGACGAATTATTTTCAATGATTGATAGGCTAATCTATATTCACCACCTATATAACATTTCAGGCATGGAAATTATGGTGCAAAGAAAAAGCACTAGAGTTGATGGACCCAGTGATCAAGCAGTCATGCGTTCCTGCTGAACTGTTGAAGTGCATACATATAGGATTACTTTGTGTTCAGGAAGACCCAGCAGACAGACCTACCATGTCATCTGTTGTTGTTATGTTAGCAAGTGATACGTTATCTCTTCCTCAACCAACCCAACCTGCATTTTCAGTTGGCCGAATTTGTGCAAGGCCAGGTGAATCCCTATCAGAACCCAAGTTTTATTCTGTTAATGAGGTTACTCTTTCGAATGTGTCACCCCGGTGACAATTCTATTGTTCAAAGATCCATTGACAGGTTATATGATATCTGGGCCTATGGAGAAGTATAGACTAAAGTTTTTCTCAAAATTATTTTAGGCACAACCATTCGTTCAACATGTTAAAGAAAAATAAACCGATGAAGCGAAATGCGAAAAATTAAACATATGTGAAATGTCTAGCATTTCCATATAACTACTTTATGTGATAGTTTATTCATTACTTTGTTGAAATGAATTTCACTTTGATGTTTCTTAAAGTACCACTCACAATATACAATGGAAATAAGATTTCCAGTAGGAATTTGAATCGCACCAAAAGGATGCTGTCTACTGTGTTTAACCAAATTTTGCTTAGAGTTAATACTCCCAATTGACCCCAAACCCATCTTTAAATGAACAAAAAAAAAAAAAATTCATTGATTTGAAGAGAAATAACTCTTTTAAATGTTTCACCTAAGACAGTTTAAAAAGTATTAGTAATAATAACACAACATATCTTCCTTTTAATGAACCTAACCTCTTAAGCGTTAAGAAAAAGCCGAGAGGTCTCATGTTGACTAACTCCCCCGAATCTTCTTACCAATTCCATCCTTGTACAAATTCAACAAACACTGAAATAATGAATTTAAAGAAATATTACATGTAAATGTTATAATCTTTGTATACCAATTCAAAACATTACGCAAAGTTACAATTTGAATATTTATTATTAGTGATGATAAAGAATTTTTAAATTTATTGCATGTATAGATAGTCAAAGTATCGTCATATAGACATGGAAAATCGAGGCACGGGTGATACATGGTGAAATTAAACATGAAAGGACACCTAATTCATGTCGGTTTAAGTCATAATTAATGGATTTGAATGCGTACTTAAGTAATTATATAAGGTATATTCTTTGATGATCAGGGTGGATTAAATTATTGGCGGCCAAACTCGGAATACATGTCGTGGTTGGATTGGATTTGGGGTTTCCATTAACTGAATTAGCACGTTATCACCGATGAGGGTTTTTTTTTTTTTTTTTTATAATTCCTTCATATTTTACTGAATTTTTCTTACATTGAACCCAATAACGTGTTCGGTAAGATCACAGAGTTTTAATCTTATGCATCGCCGTCCAACCTTGATATTTAAATGGACTAATTTTTGTTTTAGACTAATAATATTAGTACCTACTAATTACTTTGAATTTTAATTTTAAAGGATATAGTATTTGTCAATTAAATAATTAAACGATGTAATAAATTATCTTAAAATACAACATTTTACTGATGAATGTTGTATTTGAGATGTATAACTTAAAGATAATTAATTAAATGTGTAGTGTTACTCTTTGTAGTATTACCCAAAATTTTAAATATAAAAATTTGACTTGATCAATTCATGTCCTGGTTCAGAGTCACTATTTCTTTCTTCTTTTTTTTTTTAGTCTTCTTCTTTCTTTTTTTTTTTCCCCTCAGAGTGAAGTTTCCTGTCTCGGACTCTCAATTAGTATAAATTTACCAAACTTAATTTACTTTGACAGCACCGATCTGTATTTGAAATTGGAATTTAACCAAACATTTTTTAATTTCAAAGGCTAGAACGATCATGCCGACTGCCATGTTTTCAGCTTCAAGAACTATCCTCCTGTTTCATCTGCTTTCTGTTCTATCCTATGTTATGTCACAGACAGTGCTTGTTGACCAAACCACTGCCTTATATTGCCCCGCATCAAATACTACAGCTTCCGACAAGTTCCTAAACAATCTCAGTCACCTCTTCAACCAAACGCTTTACTCTGAAGCCGGCAAGTCCCTGTATTACAACGCAACAGAAGGGGATTTTCCGGACACAGCCTATGGTCTTTATCTTTGCAAGTACGACATCAGTTTCCAATCCTGTCAGAAGTGCATAGTCACAGCAGTTAACACCGTTATGCAAAACTGTAATGATACCAAGAATGCTATTATCTGGTATCAAGAGTGTATGGTTCGCTACTCTGACAATTCTTTAGCCATCATGGATACTTCGATCGTTCTGTGCCAATACATAATACAGAGCTTATCTGTACCTTATAATGTCACTCAGATTTTGGCTCAGTCCTTCAACGACGTAATAGCGATGCCAAGTTTAAGTTCTTTGAGTTATGCATCCAAAGATATCAACATTTCTAGCGTTAATAAACTGCATAGTTATGGGCAGTGCATTCCAGTGTTGTCAAAAGTAGACTGTCGAGGTTGCCTGAATAAAACAGCTGAGATAGCTTCTAAATGCTTCGTCCTGCGGGGAACGGGATATGGTAAAATTATTTTGCCAAGTTGTTATATTGGGTACGAGCTTAGCTGATGTTGTGCTAGGTGGCGTGGCAGCTATGTCTGTAAAATATTATCAAGATGGATTAGAAGAAAAATAAGGGACTATTTGTCCAGGAAGTCCCAAGAGTTTGTTTGGCCTTGCATTTATTTTGATGTTTGTATTATTTTGTTCCGCGTTTTGTGTTTATTACATGTCTCGTCTTATATATGAACTACGCTAAATAATTTTTCTTGTGTTACTAAATTCTTCTTTCTCTCTTGTGGATAAGCTTTCTTCCAGGATTTCACTTCTTGAATGGGGAAATTTGATCTGAGATCGAGGAATCAAAAAACTTGAGTGCTTGATCTATGACCCTTTTCACGTGAGAGTTGTCAATATATGCTTTTAGTTCGTTTAGATTGTAACTGGTCGATCCGATAGAAAGAACCAAAGATCATTGACATAACAAGGGTACAAGGTACTCAAAAACTTTACTTAATAAAATTTAGAAGATATGAATTGTATGATACAGTTTAGAATTGAGATGAGCTTTTTAATCCATACAGTTGCTACTAAAATTATTAGTCGTTAAATATAAATTAGTGAACGATCAGTAAGCACTAACTACAAAATAAATTTAAATATTTACTATGTGCTTGAGCTATGGTATTTTCAAGTAGAATATAAAAAATAGTTAACAAGTGTATTCTCAATTTTTTTTAAAGAGAAAAAATTCAATCGGGTCATTAAAGGCTATGAAAAAAGTGGTAAGAAAAAAATGTAAAATCTAAGAAAATCAGATAATGAATTTTAACAGTGGGGAATACAGTAACATATGCTAGAAAATGGTCTTACAATAAGGATTTGCTTATTGATAACGTATTTCAATGAACTTAAATTGATCTGAAAACGATGTCTTTTGACACTAAAAAGGAGCTTTCATTTGGTGGATCATCCTTCTCATAAAAGAAATCTCTAATGGATTTCTTAAGAAACAAAAAATAAGAGAGATTTGAACTTGACTAATTCCAAATAATTTTTAAACTCGGGCTGATCAAATCATTATACCAATTCAATCTTTGTACCTATTCACAACATTACGAATTCATCAATTTAAAGAAAATATTAAATGGGCATAATGTATTAAGATCACCTGAAAAATTATTAAATATTTGCCACGTTACAGTCCTGAGTTCATTATTGATGATCATTAGTAGTTATTAATATTATTGCATATGGAAGTCAAGGTTAAGGGAGGCCGGAACTAGTTATCAATATACCGTGGGAAATAGAGGCATACGTGGTTTATAAACAATGTAAAGCGCACTGTAAGTAGTTTCCGGGCATTTTCATGCCGATTTAAGTCATAGTCGATGGATTTTAATATGGAAGTAGTTACTTACCAGCCTATAGTTTTTTTTATTATTCCTTTCATTAGCACAGATTTTTCTGATTAAGTTATAGACCTTAGTTCCAAGAATAATCCTCCTGCCGTATCACTTCTCGGCCTGAATTGACTTGGCTCTTATTTTATACCCCCGTGAAAGGCCCCCATGGTTCTAAACATATGTATTGACTCGATCAAATATTACCCTTTCCATATGGTTTGAGCCCTCCATTATTATTTTGTATAATCTTTTTCTCGAGTGATGTTTTTTTCACTCTCTGCCTTTCAACTGCCAATTAGTGATACCTTCAATTGCTGTATCCATACTTGACTCTAGAACTCGATCAATATTTTGTTTCAGAGTTCGTTAGTTCAAAAGCAAGAAAGACCATGCCGACTGCTATATGTTCAGCTTCAGGAATTATCATCCTGTTTCATCTGCTTTCTATTATATCCTATGTTATGTCACAGACACTGCTTGCTGACGAAAACATGGCCTTGTATTGCCCCGCATCTAATACTACCGCTTCCGACAAGTTCGTGAACAATCTCGGTCACCTTTTCAACCAAACGCTTTACTCTGAAGCCGGCAAGTCCCTGTATTACAATGCAACAGAAGGGTATTTTCCGGACACAGCTTATGGTCTTTATCTTTGCAAGTACGACATCAGTTTCCAATCCTGTCAGAAGTGCATAGTCATGGCAATTGACACCGTAATGCAAAAATGTAGTACCGGCACCAAGGAGGCAATTATCTGGTATCAAGAGTGTATGGTTCGCTATTCCGACAATGCTTTAGCCATCGTGGATACTTCGGAATATCTGTGCCAGTACATAGTACGAAACGTTTCTGTACCAGATAATGTTACTGAGATTTTGGCTCAGTCCTTCGAAGACGTAATTGCGATGCCAAGTTTAAGTTCTTCCGATTATGCAACCAGGGAGACTAAAATTTCTAGACTTAATACACTGCATAGTTACGGGCAGTGCATACCAGTGTTATCGAAAGAAGACTGTCGAGGATGCCTGAATGAATCTACTCACTGGATTTCAGGATGCTTTAATCAGCAGGGAACGGGATACGGTAGAATTATTTTGCCGAGCTGTTATATTGGCTACGAGCTGTACCCCTATTCCGGTGTCCCGCTTTCTCCAGGTAATAAGACTTGCGGTATTGATTTAAAGTACCTAATTAAAACTCGTGATCATGATCCTAATTCATAATTATTATTAGAATCAAATGTATAATTGATTTCATAAAGTTGACTATTAAATGAAACATAATTGCATTGGAAAGGAAAGAAAAGGGGGAAATCAGCGTCGATTACAATCGGCACCACTGTATCAGCAATTGCAGTAGTCGCTCTGATTGGTTTTTTAGTTTGGCATTGGAGAAGAAAACACAAAAGAGACGAAGGTAAGGATTTTACTAGGCATTGCAAAAGCTATCTTGCCTCTCCTTTGTCTTCTTCCCATTTTTGTAGTGTAACAAGTGTGCCTTGCAGGGAAGAAATCAAATAGTCAAGAGGCTCAATTACGTCATGTGAGAGGCGGTAGAATTGGAAATGATTATTCTTATGACATTTTACAAAGAGGGAAGAAAATGGAATCTCAAGAGTTGCCTCTGTTCCCATTAGATCTTACGCTCGAGGCCACAAAGCATTTTTCTGATGAAAATAAGCTTGGAGAAGGTGGATTTGGTCCTGTGTTCAAGGTAAGCGATGGATTCAGTTTCATTAAAAAACTATATATATATATATATATATATATTAAACCAGTTCATGTGTTTAGATATGGAGTGCAATGTGTATAATAACTGCAATCATATTAGAGGACCCATTTTCCTCCAATAGGAACTTGGCTATTTTATTTTATGGTAACAGTGGGGAAATTGCTTACAGGGTATACTGCCAGATGGTAAGGAAATTGCTGTAAAGAGGCTCTCAAGAACATCTGGGCAGGGCCAACAAGAGTTTAAGAATGAAGTTACTTTGATTGCCAAATTACAACACAAAAATCTTGTGAGACTATTGGGATGCTGCTTAGAGGGACATGAATTGCTGCTTATCTATGAATACATGCCCAACAAAAGCCTTGATTTCCTCCTTTTCGGTTTGCTCTTATTTTTCTTATGCTATTTAGTTTACACATGATAAGATTCAGATGTATTTCCTTAATTTTTGGCTGTAATTTATGCAAATAAAAGCAGATCATGTGGACTGAATTTTGGCTTAATTAATTCTAGTTCGTATCCAGGCTTTCAAGTGGCTAAGTTGACATGATTTGCTCTGTTTGTGCGACAAAATTTCCTACATCAGGGGCAACCGTGTCCATTTTTTTTTTCCCATTATTTGCTCAGACGTCGAGCCTGACAAAGTAGATAATCAAGTAACATGCTCTTTCCAATTTGTGACAGATTCAATGAGGAGTGTACAACTAGACTGGGAAAGAAGGATGGGCATTGTCAACGGTATTGCACGGGGTCTTTTGTATCTGCATGAGGATTCTCGTCTCAAAATTATTCATCGAGACCTCAAAGCTAGTAATGTATTGCTGGACCATGAGATGAACCCAAAAATTTCAGACTTTGGAATGGCAAGAATATTTGGTGTAAATCAAAGTGAAGCTAACACCAATAGAGTAGTTGGAACATAGTAAGTGTATTTTATCCTTTGCGTCTCTCTTTCTTCAATGCTGGAAAACTTTTTTTTCTTATTTTTTTCTTGGACATCTACCAATAAAAATTATTCTCTCTTTCCGTTTTACTGTTTTCATTATTACACAGTGGATACATGGCCCCAGAGTACGCTATGGAGGGACTATTTTCAGTTAAATCCGATGTTTTCAGTTTCGGAGTTCTTCTGCTAGAGATAATAAGTGGGAGAAAGAATAGTGGATTTTATCTTTCCGAACATGGTCAAAGCCTTCTTAATTACGTATGTAACTATCTCTCTGTTAATTCAAGGATAAATTCCAATGATTCACTAATGCTTTACTGTATAACTCGTATGACATTTCAGACGTGGAAACTATGGTGTGAAGGGCAAGCACTAGACTTGATGGACCCAGTACTCGAGCAGTCATGTGTTCCAGATGAATCGTTGAAATGTATTCATATTGGATTGTTGTGCGTTCAGGAAGACCCAGCAGACAGACCTACCATGTCTTCTGTGGTTGTTATGTTGGCAAGTGATGCTTTAATGCTTCCTAAACCAACCCAACCTGCGTTTTCTGTTGGCAGAGTTGTTGCAAGACCAGATAAATTCTTACCAGATACCAAAAATTGTTCTGTTAATCAGGTCACTCTTTCAAGTGTGCAACCCAGATGATAATTCTGTTAGCTAGCAAGTGTCTCACAACTGATCAAAGAAGTGATAAGAAATCAAAAATCTTGGAGAGAGTTTGGGCGATAAGAAGACTTGTGCCATCCAATTTAAGTTCATAAGATTTAAACTAGAAGCTTAGATAAAGTAGTTATTATTATTATTTTATATAAACAGTAGTAAATGCATAAAATGTATTATGACTATTGGCCATCAATCAATAAACGTCTTCTAATTCTTTTCATAGTTCTTCTCCCTTTCAACTTTTCTTCTAATTCTGTGGGTAACTATTTTGTTCACTGTTTCCCTTTTCACTTGTTTTTTTATGAATTTCCATATCAACAGAGTAGACTACGCTGTTATCCTAGATTCATCTATTGAAAGGCACTTAATTACACTGTTAACAAATATTCATGAAAAAAAAAATGCTATTATGTGAAATTGATTTACTTATTTATAACCCACAAATCAGAAAATCATCAATGCAGCGATAACTGGCAGTATTCATTTTATCTTCCTTTGTTAGGTCGTTTGCAGTAGAACATTCACTCTCTGGGACATTTCATCAAACAGTTGATAGCGTGAAATTTACACTGGTCAGTGGTGCACGAACTAGTTAATTCGAGTAACCGAGTTCGTTTCCTGCATTGTGCTTTGAAACCGCTCTCCATTTAAATACGGGACTATCATTTATATGCAGAAATAGACCATTTTCCCTGAAACCAGAAATTCTACATAAACGGCTACTTGCGAAAAATTCACAAAAAATTGCAGCTCTATAGGAACTTCAAGAGACTTCCGCCGTTGCATATGATGTTTATTACACCATCGTGCCATCCATTTGATTAATACCACCACCTCATTTACCTTGAAAATTGTTGGGACTGTATTAGAAAATGTAGTGTTACTCATTTGCAAATTCATCCATTGCGAATTACGTAATTGTCAAGGTCAACTGGGCTGCCAAAGTCGTACTCAATAACCAATAGGTTATCGTCATTGATGTTTCTATATCTTTATTATGATGTTGCCTTCTTGCTCATCTTTTTCCAGTCAACGCATGACTGCTGAATTAACGTTTCATTCCAAGTCATTAAAAAATTTCACATCAGACTGGGGTTTTATTTTATGTAGAAACAGCTTCCCGGAAGCTACACTCGGTTGTTTAAAAGTCATATCAAATTTCTATTTATATGCCTAAAGTTAACTTCTCTATTCGTACAAATTTCTGAATCATTGTATAACACTTCCACAAGTACGCCATAGATATAGCTAGCTGCCTTCAGTTTCCGTTCAAGGACGGAACTATTTTAGCAGCAAGGTATAGAGAGTGGATTAGCATCATTGTACAAGAAGACAAGATATGGTTCGTATTATCCGTGTTGCTCAGACCATTCAACTACTTTACTTTTATTCCCTCGTACTCACCCTTCATGATCTTGCTTTTGCCGATAGTCCTCCCTACTACACTTGTTCAAACAATACTACAAATTCTGCATATGATAGTCGAATCAACAATAACCTTAAAAGTCTCTTCAATTCTTTAGTCTCCAACTCTTCTATCACCGAGTTTTCCAATGTCTCTTCTGGAAATGACTCGGAGAGCGCTTATGGTCTCTACATGTGCCTCAAATATCTTTCACGTGATACTTGCAAGAACTGCATAACATTAGCATCACAACACATCGTCAAGCTTTGTCCAAACAACACCGAAGCAATTGTGTGGGAAGATTTCTGTCAGTTGCGCTATTCTAATGAAAATTTCTTTGGACGATTGGATGTCTCAGGAAACATTCCCAAAACGAACGAGAAAAATATATCCAAACCAGAGAAGTTTGCACCTGTTGTGAAAAACACTCTGAGTGATCTCACCAAATTGGCAGCTTTCAATTCGTCAACTGAAATGTATGCGACTGGAGAAGTACCCTTACAAGATTCCAACACCTTGTACGCTCTAGTTCAGTGCACCAGAGATTTATCTGCTGACAATTGTAACAACTGTCTCCAAACTGCTATTACTGATATTCTGTCTTGCTGCAACTTTTCAGTAGGAGCAAGACTTCTCAGTCGTAGCTGCTATTTGAGGTATGAATTATATGCCTTTTATAACGGTGCCACGGCAGCTGGAAACCAACCAACAGGGAAAGGTAAGCCCGCAATTTCACCATAAGATTTTCTTACTAGATGGGGTTTGAGGAACTGAAACTTGGATCTTAATTAAGAAGTTTATGGCCTCAAATGCAGGCAGCCAAAGGGAGATATGGATTCTTATAATCTTAGTCAGTGCACTAGCAATTCTACTAGCAGCCCTGGGTTCCACTGTCTACTTTCTTGCAAGGAAAAAAATAACCCAGAAAAGTAAAGGTTCTTTACTTGCTTTTCTCTGTTCTGTTATCACTTGTTCACCATCATCTATTTAATTATTATTTTAAAAATTTGTTTTTGCTTTGAAAAAGTGAGAAGGCAGGTTCAATTACATCAAATTGGTGACGCCAACAACACAGAATTCAATTATCAACAAGTGCAGGGGAGGGATGATCTAAAAGTTCAGGACTTTTATATTAATCTGGAAACCATAAATATAGCAACCAATAATTTCTCTGATTCAAACATGTTAGGACAAGGCGGTTTTGGTCCTGTTTACAAGGTAAGTTAGCATTTAAAGAAGAAATAGGGAAATCTCAATCCTTGTGTGTTATAAAATGGAAGTTGATTACTTTTCCAGGGTGTATTAAGTGATGGAAAGGAAGTAGCAGTGAAGAGACTCTCCAGCAGCTCTGAGCAGGGTACTCAAGAATTCACAAATGAAGTTCTTCTAATATTGAAACTACAACACAAAAATCTCGTCAGACTTCTAGGATTTTGTGTTGACGAAGATGAAAAGCTGCTTGTCTATGAATTTATGCCAAATAGCAGCCTTGATGTAATCCTTTTTGGTATGTGTTTATCTTTTTCATTTATTATATATCCTTTTGAATTCTTAGTCTCTTGAATTTTTGTTCGTTTCACTTTTGATTGTTAGATAGAAGGAAACGAGCACAACTCAGTTGGAGCAAACGTCTTAATATTGCAAATGGGATTGCAAAGGGGATTCTTTATCTGCACGAGGATTCTCGACTCAGAATCATTCACAGAGACCTCAAAGCTAGCAATGTGTTGTTGGATTCTGACATGAACCCGAAAATCTCAGATTTCGGAATGGCAAGGATTTTTGCAGGAAGTGAAGGTGAAGCTAATACTGCCAGAATAGTAGGAACATAGTAAGTAAACTTCTGTATTGTCAATTCTTCAAGTCAAATACGATATTCACAAGCAAAAAATTACACTCCTCAATACAAGTATGTGACTGAATTTTTTTTTTTTAATGTAAATAGTGGATATATGGCTCCAGAGTATGCCATGGAAGGAGTGTATTCTACCAAATCTGACGTTTTTAGCTTTGGGGTACTCTTGATTGAGATTATAACTGGAAAGAGAAATGCGGGCTCTCATCAATCAAAACGCCCTCCTAGCCTCATAGCCTATGTAAACAGTTCTCTACCACAATCAGCTTTTGATTACATTTCAGGGAATTAAATCTTATTACGACTGCAGAAAATATTAATCTTATCGAATGATAATGCAGGCCTGGCAACTCTGGAATGAAGGGAATGCATTAGAATTGATGGATCCATTATTGACGGAGACATGTTTTCCAGATGAATTTTTAAGATACATTCATATTGGATTGTTGTGCGTTCAAGAGAATCCATTGGACAGGCCTACCATGTCATCCGTTGTTGTAATGTTGAAAGGTGAAACTGTAACTCTTCGCCAGCCTCAGAAACCTGCCTTCTCGTTGGGAAGATTTGCCAATAATGGTAACAATTGCTCAGTCAATGATCTAACCATTTCTAATATTTCACCTCGGTGATTGGATTTCTATTTCCTTGTAAATTACATAAATGGTGCATGTAATTTTGCAACATCCAACTTCGGATTGTAAGATAATAATCTGTATGCACTATGATCTAATTAATTGATTAGAAAAATTCACATATTACAGTTGATACCTGCGGTAGCCATGCAGAAGGTGAATGCTGGCCATCTATCTGATTAAAAGGGTATGTACAACGTAAATCTAAAACACTGGACATATTAAATCAATAAACCAGCTACGTTCATAGTCATGGTTTAGAGACTGATTCGTCTATCATTAAACAGTGTGCTGTTGACATTAATCCATTAATTAAATTTGGTTTCAAGATCGTGACTACGACTGAGATTAACTAATCTTAATATTAAAAGAGATCAAGCGGCTGCTGATGTGAGTTTAGATCAAATTTATCCTTAAATTATAGAGTGAGTAGAGATTTAAGTTTTATATCTTAAAACAAAATACATTACTTGTTAAATCCACTGGTTTGGTATATTGCTTAATGTTTAATTACACCCATGATGGATGTCCTTTGAATGAGTCATAAAGTCAATGGACCACATTTTCCAGTCAAGTGAATGAATCAAATTTAAATACGTATTGTTGCCTACTGTAGTAATAATCCATTTAATTGAGATCGAAGAGATAAAGCTTAGAACATCATACCAAGAGAATTGTCAGTTTCTGAAATATTCATCAAACTATACCAGGGATGTATTCAAAAATATAGGCCATTATTTCTTCATCTAATGGTTTTACGTACATGTTTTCTGCGTGAAGATTTGACAGTATTTAGCTGTCAACTTTCAATCTCAAGCTGCCTTTTCTGACTTTATGCCATGGAAATGTTATGATCATCGTGTCAATTACTACAACTGCAAATGGCCAATATTCTCCAAAACAAAGGTTAAGTCTCTAAGCAAAAGGAAAGTCAACAAACACTTCGTCAAAAACTCTTGGCCTTGTGTTAACATTCTCGCTGGGAAATTTCGGAGACAGAGATACATGTGCAAAGAGGAGGAAAAGGTAAGAAAAAAATATAGCATACAAGTAGTTAGAAGATAGTTACATTGTTACAAAAGTCAATTGTAGCTTTTGTATTATATCTCATGAACTTCTAGTGATCTAACTTGTAATTACAAGGCAAGAGGTTTACTGCGGCAATTGAATTGAATTTGATCAAGAATTTTGACAAATGACACTTTTTTTTCCTGGAAGGGACAGAAAGGAATGCTTATTGTACGTAGTTTCTCCGAGATAACGATGACCGATTGAAAGATTCTTACACGAATCACGCGTTTCAGAGATTTGCTTATAGACTACTCTATGTAGCCAACAAGTGCAGCATAACTACTGATGTCCAAAATGAAATAATCTGGTCTTCTATTTCACCCAATTCTAGTCACTGGTCAGGGAGTTTCTGTCTTTTGTTTAAACCATGCGAGAACTACTGGCCTCACCCTAATTGCTATAGATGGATAAATGTCGCTCAAGTTACCCCAAATCAGGAAGACGATCAAAAATCTACTTTCGGCTATGCCTTTTCTAATCATGCCATTCTCCATGCTCTCCACGTTTACTGATGCAAATCCTGTCTCTATAACTTGCTCCAATGCAAGTTTTTACAACAGTGCATTTGAAAAGAACCTCAATCTCCTTCTTGAGTCATTTATCTTCAAATATCTAATAAGATCACTTCTATAACTTCTATGACGGAGATGACCCTGATCGTGTTTATGGGCAAGCAATTTGTCGGGGAGATGTGAACAACACAATTTGCCAGAATTGCCTCAGAAACGCAAGACATGAAATCTTGAAAGAATACAAGACTATAAAAGCAATCACAGTTGAAGTTTGTAAAACTGAAAATTTAAGTTGTTTGGTTGCTGAGAATCTAACTCAGAAAATGAAAGAGAAATTTCTAGAGAGAATTTGTTTTCTGTAAATCTGTGCTTTTCATTAATTGAATGAATTACAAATTAAGGAAACTTATATACATGTCTATATAACTAACATCAGGTGAATGCAAAATAGTCTGTTACAGGTTAATAAGAAACTAAACTAATTAGCTAACTAATTTTAACTAATCAAGCTCAAATCCAGCTCACACATTTCACAGTTGTACCCAGCTTAGCATTTCATTCTTCTCAACCGCCAAGTCATCACAACTTGTAGATTTGCTTCCAAAATAGAATTATCCTTCACAATCACATGGAATGAATGATGTGAAATTCAATACTCATACCAGAAATTTTCGATGATGGGTTTTGCTGAGACAAATCCCAGATTGGAATACAAAACAGAAACGTGTATCAAATCCTACTGATTTTGATAAAGTTCTATGTACTTAATGAAAACCCTCTTAATCGAGGTTTCATCTGATTTATCAAAGGGGATGTTTCCCTCCGGGGGACATTAGTTCTAGTGACTGCGGCAAGTGATTGGCGCCCGCCCTGGGAGATGCTGTGGTGCACTTGTGGGATTGTCGTCAACGGGAATTGTAACGTGAGATTTCAGTTGTCCCACTACTATATTTTAATGTACAGCAATTGCTGAAATTGGGAATGATGCCTTTTAATGGATGCAAGTTGAAATTATTTTTTTCGTTGAGAACTCTTGCCAATAATTGCATTGTACATGCATCCTAACCCATCTTCCTCGGTTTTATTGTTTTTTAATGGGAGATTATCCTTGATTAAAGAGTGTTAATGTAACTACAACAATTGAACAAACCAGTTGGACATGGGCCATCACTATTTATATAATCAACAAGGCCCAATGATTATGAACCCAGCATTCTGGGCTAGTTGTAAAGTGGACTGCGAGATGAAATAGTAATTTACATGCAGGATTAATTTCATTCGGCTCCTATTTGTTTTGACAAATTTGAAACTACCTCTAATTTGCTGAAAGTCTACAAAGCAACCCATGCGGTTTCTCTTTAAGATAGAGTGTTGACTATAGTTGACCTGAGAAAATATATTTTTATCCCCATATTAATATTATCATAGTGAAAAATCGAAAATACTCTTTAAAAAAAAAAAAAAAAGATGTTTTTTTATATTAAAACTTAATTTTTAAGTAATTGTTATTATAAATTTTCTATCCCTTTTTTTTTTTTTTATATTCATAGTTTTATATTTCACCCATTTTTAACTTGAAAAAGCAGTGAATAGCCATTTTCAATACATGAAGTCATATTCAGTTTGTAATTAAACCAAGAAAACATACAAAATTAAACCATGAAGCATAGCAAAAAAATAAAAGGAAGAGAAAAGAGTTTATGAAAGACTTCGCCTAGGCGGGCTGCAAAAAGTAGTGATCGAGTATAAAACAAATAAGGGAGAAAGAAAAATAGTTTTGTTCTATTATTATTAATTTTAAATTTCCAAGTACATTGTTACCTTTAGCTATTTAATTTTAATATACACTAAGCCAATTATAATTTTGACCACCCAATACCCAATTTGGTCCCGAGGTAAAGAATGCATTACCATGCTATTAAGGAAGTAATATAGCAAACTTTTTCTTTGAAAAAATTGTTTGAATCCAGCTACAAGATTGGGTTGGATGGATTTGACCAAATTTATATTCGACCTATTATTAAATGGAGTGTACTTTTTTTTTTAATCCGATTCAATTTCACATATAATAAATTTTGATTCGATCAGATCTAGTAAACAAAGTTTTGTCATTTAATTTAATTCAATATAAAGTTAAAAATATATATAATTTTAATATATTTTATTTAAATTAATTAAGATGATAAAAATAATATCTAATTTATTTAAACATTAAACAATTTTACTTGTTCAAAATAAAACAACAACAATAACAAATGTGAGAATAGTTATCATTTAGTTATTTAAAGTATATTTCCAAGATTAGGGATGGCAAAAATTTCATAACCGGAGCCCATGGGGACCCATCTTGTGCAGGACGATCCTCGTCCCGTTTTTTTCTTTTTATGCTATTAATATATTTAAAATTATATGTATGTGTGAGAGAGATATTAAATTTAGTTTCTTATAAAAGAAAATTTTATCAAAATAAAAATATAATAATTATTTGATATTAAATTAAAGAGAAAATTTTAGGTAGAACGGTCCTACCACGTTAGCATTACTGATGTAGTGAGATCGTTCAATAAATTAAGTGAGAGAAATAATTTTATTAGTTGTGAATAAAAAAAAAGTCAATAAAATTACTCATATATTTCTCTTACTATATTAATTAAATGGTGAGTTTCTCTGTTGATTTTTTTTAACCACAACCAATAAAATTATTTCTCTTACTTCATTTATTAGATGATTTTACCACATCAACAATATTGACGTGGTAGAACTGTCCTACTTAAAATTTTCTTTAAATTAAATAATTAATTGTAAATATTGAGTTAAATTTTAATATATTAATATAAGCTTAAAAAAGAAAAAAATAATTTTTAAGATATTATTTTCTTATCTATTAAACTAATTTTTTTTATAAAAATAATAAGAAAATTTATTTTTTTATCAAAAATTTAATAAAACTTTAAAAAGTTTATTTAATTTAATTTTTTGTTATTTTTATTAAAAAATAATATTATAATTTATTG
>CP135547.1:2302939-2348377 GCA_032402905.1 Khaya senegalensis | reverse complement strand
CCCCCACCAAAAAAAAAAAAAGAGTTGGAATTGCAAACCTTTGGATTATGACTTGATATACTATTGCAGGCCTGGAAACATTGGAGGGATGGAACACCCATGCAATTGTTGGATTCTACTTTGAAAGGTTCTTACTCAAGAAATGAAGTGATTAGATGCATACATGTGGGATTATTATGCGTCCAGGAAGATCCAGCGGAGAGACCTTCAATGGCTACAGTAGTTCTCATGCTCAGTAGTTACTCTACTACTCTTCCATCACCTCAACGACCTGCGTTTTTCGTCGGCAGTCAACAAGAGAGTAGCATGCCCATATGTTCAATGCCATGCTCTGTTGATGATGCATCAATCACGGAAGTCAGCGCTCGTTAACTAGGAAATTAATATGTTGTATGTCAAAACAATAACAGTTTGAATCTCAAAATTGATGCCAAAAAAATATATATATTCTAAATGATCTGAGATTTTTATTAATGCTTGGATTATTGAAATTTTAATTTATAAAAAATTAATTAAATTAATAAATAACATCTTATTTTTTTTAAAAAAAATTATCCGACATTTAAATAAAAATCAAACTAATTATGGTGATATATTACGATATCACTCATTTTTTTTTTTATGTTATAAAATTCTATTATAATTAATCTTTATTCAATCCTTAAAATGTATCAAATTGACTGATTGTTGTTAAACATCTAATAATACATAAAAAGTCAATGTCAATTCTACGCGTATTTTATGTAATTTTAAAATTACTTATGCATTAAAATTTTAAAATAACATAGGATGCTTTCAATATTATGTTTTAACTTGTGATCTTATAAAATAAAAAAAAAATAAAAATTAATATTTTTTATTTGAATTATAATTTAAGAATTCATTTGGTAATATATCTTAAAAATTATATATTAAAAATAAAAACTATAAAGTAACTCTAATAGAAATGTCTTAAAAATTGAGATTTTAATAATTTTATTTGCAAAATATCAAGAATTGCTAATATTTTGAGTACATAAATTAATTTGACTAATCTAAATTGTCTTAAATAAAAATTATCTATATATATATTTTTTAGAAATTAGTTTTGTGATATTCACCCTTCTAATTGAATTAGAAAAAGATTATATGATATGTACCAAAAATTTAAATATTAAAATATTCTCAAACTAATAATTACATGTTTTATGTTGGGTAAACGATATTTTGGCATAGAAAAGTAATAAATACTTTATTTACTTCTTATTAGTTTGGATTTTCTTGTTAGAACAAAGTATATAAGCATATTTTTCGTTCCTTCCCACCTCCCACTGTCCTTTCAACTTAAACAATTTTTTTTTTTTTTTTTGTTTCTTTTCGTTTAGTGGCTCCTTAGGCTCAAGGTTTAGGGGAGGTAATGCTTCAATTATATGTTCAAACTGTTTATTTTAACGTGTCTTTTGCATGCTTTAAATGTATTACCCTGTTTATTTTATTTTCTTTCAACTAAAGCCATTATGATAAAAAAAAAAATGTTTAGAAAAATAATTTAGCACATATGTCTATAGTACTTTATTTTAGTTTTTGAATATGATCGATTATGCTTAATATCTGGTTTTGTTTGTTTATTTTGAGAATTACTTTAAATTATATTTTGCATGATTTTCAAATAAAAAAAGTGTATAAATTATTTTATCCACTCTAAAATTTAAAACAAAAATTCATGCACAAGTTATGAATGATATCATTTACTAAATTGTCAATTCACTTTTCATCTCTTATTTTTTGCGGATAAGTTACTTAAAAGTGGTGGGTGTGATAGATTGATTTTTAGAATAATATTGGGGTTCAAATTTATTTATTTTATAACTGATGGAAGATTTTATAATGCATCTTTTGCATTTTTAAAATTGCATCATGGAAGTTGGTTTGAAATTTTTTGAGTTTGATTAGATTATGGCTAGAAATATTCAAAAAATTTTAATTTAATTAATTAATTAATAATAAAATATTTTAATAAAAAATTATAAATATAAAATTTAATACATACATATGTATGAATTTGTGCATCTTAATTTAACATTTGTGATGCTTGTTATTTGAATTTGAGACATTACAAGTCTTAGTTTTATTAATATCAAATGTATTAACTAAAATGAGAGTGAAATAGTATATAATATAATATATCATTGGCAACATCATTTATATATAGAATACATAAATTTTATATAAAAATATAAATAAATAAATTATTATTTTTAAATAAAAATAAATAATTTAAAATTTATTTTCTCTATTGTGTGAATTATTTTCCAAAAGAAGGAAGAAACTTAATAGTCCGCATTTTAAAAAAAAAGTGAAAACCGGTCGGAGTCAACAATTGAAGAACCCGTTCTTCGTTTTGTAGAAATTAAATATGGAAATGGCGCGTGTGGGGCCTCTGCGCGGAGACACCCAACTAACCAAATTGACTCAACTACTTCCGTCTCAATCCATTTAATGCCGTTTCTCTCTCTTTATCTTGTTCTCGACCGATGCTGAGGCAAACAATTGATTGTTTATCATAATAATATTAAATAGAGAAGTAGAAGTAGAACGGGGAGGAGAAAGGATTGATGGTTGCTAAATATCTACGGTGTTCAGGAGACACAAACTAAGATTTCAGATGCCTTCCTTAAATTTCTCCATGTTCTTTCTGTTTCTTTCAATTTCGATCTTTCTGATCACTTTTGCAACTGCGGTTGACCCGACATATGTTTATCATTTTTGCCAAAACACAACCACTTTCGCCAGAAACAGCACTTTTCAATCCAACCTTAATCTTCTCCTCTCTTCTCTTCCCGCTAACGCCAGCCGCAGCAATGGGTTCTCCAGCGGTTTCTTCAACGTCACCGCTGGTCAAGACCCTGATAAAGTCTACGGCATCTTTCTCTGCCGCGGTGATCAAACTACCAGCGGCTGCCAAGACTGTGTCAATTTTGCAACCAGGAATATAAGTCAGCGTTGCCCAGTTGAAAAACAAACCATAATATGGTACGACGAATGCCTTTTACGTTACTCAAACCAGTCTTTCTTTTCTACCATGGCCACCACGCCCGGTGGCTTGTTGTGGAATACGGGAAATATTACGGACAGCGTCAGGTTTAACGAGCAAGTGGGGAGCTTGATGAGCCAAATTGCAACTGAGGCCGTAAATAATTCCAGAAAGTTTGCGACGAGAAAAGAAAATTTCACAGCCTTTCAGACACTTTACAGTCTTGTACAGTGTACACCGGACCTGTCAAGTCGGGATTGTGATGTATGTCTTCGAGGAGCTATTGCACAGTTGCCGAATTGTTGTAGTGGAAGGCCAGGGGGAAGAGTTTTGCTTCCGAGTTGTAATATCCGGTATGAAGTGTACCCATTTTACAACGAAGCCGCTGCGGCTCCGACACCTACGCCGGAGGCTCGGTCTCCTCCATCTCCTGGTTCGACAAGGAGACCTGAAGGTAAAGTTCAAAGCACTTTATATTTCCTTTCCTTTTTATGGTTTTAAGTAATAATTTTTCATAGTTTATATTTATTTGAATGTTTTATTTATTTCATTAAAAAACCCATTATCTGGATCGCAACATCCATACAGGTTCATTAATTGGAAACGCGTGTTTGTACCCAGAAAAGCCTTCTCTCTAAACAGTTGAACGTTTTAAAAGTAGTAGGCTACAGTTGTTAAGAGGGGATAAGAAAACTGTGTAATATATCGGGGCTGTGCTGACCATCATTGGATACCAATTGATGATGCATTTTGTTGATAAAACCTTACTATATCTGTAATGTGTGTTTAAAATAAAGATTCATTGGTAATCAATCTGATTGGTGATTTTAACCATTTGATGTTTTGGCCGTCATCTAAGAATGTTTGGAAGGTGACAAAAAATGAAAATGTTAATTTTGGATGTTTAAACATTCAGTTGGTTGTTTTATAGCTGTGAATTTCTATAATACCAAATGAAACTTATTGCTGTTCTGCAGGCAAAAGCGGAATTTCATCAACAACAATTTTTGCCATTGTTGCTCCAATTGCTGTCTCGGCATTGCTTTTTATTGCAGGTTTTTGCTTCCTGAAAAGGAGAGCGAAAAAGTACAATGCTGTACCAGAAGAAAATGGTAATAAGAGAGATTTTTTTTAATTTTTACTAAATAAAATAATCTTTTAAGTAGAGTTTGTATACTTGTGCAGTTGCAACTTTTATCATAGACTGAAAGAATTAATGTTTGCTTTTGCAGCTGATAATGATATTACAACTCTAGAGTCCTTGCAATTTGATTTGGGGACAATTGAAGTAGCCACAAATAGATTCGCAACAGAAAACATGTTGGGTGAGGGTGGATTTGGTGCGGTTTACAAGGTATAAGTTTAGTGTTGTATTTTCAATCTCTGATAGTTTCCAACTGTTAACAAAGTTAATGATGCAGCGTTTTGAAAGGTTACACAAACAAATGTTCTAAAGATTGACTGATGTACATTTACAGGGTGTACTACCTAATGGACAAGAAATAGCTGTGAAAAGGCTATCAAAAAACTCTGGCCAAGGTGCACAAGAATTTAAGAATGAGGTTGTGTTGGTTGCCAAGCTTCAACACAGAAATCTGGTTAGGCTACTGGGATTTTGCTTGGAGGGAGAAGAAAAAATACTTGTCTATGAATTTGTGCCTAACAGAAGCCTTGACTATTTTCTATATGGTCAGGATCATTTACATAACTTCAATGTCTTAAAGAGATGGAAATCCCATATTTTGATAGATTAATTGAATCTTTTGATTTGGTTTGATTTTGAGCTAAATTCCTCATTCAAAATTTGAAAATTTGATTTTATATATTAACAGACCCTGAAAAACAAGGACAATTGGACTGGTCAAGACGCTACAAGATCATTGGGGGGATTGCTCGAGGAATTCTTTATCTTCATGAAGATTCTCGGCTCAGAATTATACACCGTGATCTAAAAGCTAGCAATATCCTGTTAGACGCGGATATGAACCCAAAAGTTTCTGATTTTGGCATGGCACGGATATTTGGAGTTGATCAAACTCAAGGAAATACAAGCAGAATAGTTGGGACATTGTAAGACACCAATTACCATTATCTTCCTGTCTTTAAAAGATAACTTGTCTTTCTGCGGATTGACCACATTTGCTGGTTCACAGTGGGTATATGTCTCCAGAATATGCTATGCATGGGCACTTCTCTGTGAAATCGGATGTGTATAGTTTTGGTGTCTTAGTACTGGAGATTATAACTGGCAAGAAGAATAGCAGCTTTTATCAAACAGATGGTGCTGACGACCTCTTGAGCTATGTAAGCATAAAGTAGATATTATATTAATATTTACCCTTGTTAAGGCCAATATTATTACATACAAGTAGAGTGGCAGAAAGAAAGAAAAAGAGTTGGAATTGCAAACCTGTTGATGACTTGATATCCTCTTGCAGGCTTGGAAACATTGGAGGGATGGAACACCTATGCAATTGTTGGATTCTACTTTGACAGATTCTTACTCAAGAAATGAAGTGATTAGATGCATACACGTGGGATTATTATGTGTCCAGGAAGATCCAGCTGAGAGACCTTCAATGGCTACAGTAGTTCTCATGCTTAATAGTTACTCTGTTACTCTTGCATCACCTCAAAAACCTGCATTTTTCCTTGGTAGTCGAACAGAAAGGAGCATGCCCATAAAGGAGTTTTACACTGATAAATCTACAAGTAAGTCAACACCATTGTCTGTTGATGAAGCATCTATTACTGAAGTATACCCTCGTTAAGTAGGAAAGAGATGTCTGTCGAATAAGTGTTTGTCAGTAAATGATGAAACTTGAATAAAAGCTAACCATCTGATCAGCTGGATTCATTTCTAAGTCATGAGAATCCATAATGCTTCTTCTTTATGGTTGTATTGCTATATGTGATAGAGCAATGGCAAAGGGGTAAGGCAGGGTGTACTGATGATGTTTAGGACAAACAATGATTATAAAGATGAGTTGTGCTTCAAATTTAATGGCCAAAAATACGAGGCATTGTATTTTCTGAAGTTCTAGTTGTTTAAAGTATATCATTATTGATGGATGAACTGAGACACGACATTATTCTGAGTTCTGCGTCATACCAATCTGTAACTTATCCTGTTTTGGGCAAATGCCCTGAAGAGATGAGATGGGCTAGAGCTAGAATGTTTGTTTGTTTGTTTGGTGGCTATTTAGGCTCAAGGTTTTGGGGAGGTAATGTTTCAATTACAATTTTCAAACTGTTTCACTTTTAACTGTCTTTTGCATGCTGTAAATGTATTATTCTTGTTTATTTTATTTTTTAGTATCTTTTTACATTGTTTTTGTATAGGTCAAATAACATTCTTTAGATTATTATTTGTAAAGTGGCACTAGGACATGTGGACTCATGTTTTGTTTAACTTTTATTAGAATGGTAGATTGTTAATATTTGCAAAGCTGAATGCCTTCAGAAAATTTTAACTAAATTTCTATCATGGTTAATATATGATTTTGTTTGTTTATTTTGAGAATTATTTAAAAGTATGTTTTATATGATTTTCAAATAAAAGAGTGTATGAATCATTTTATCCACCTCAAAATAAGAAAATTTATGCAAACATTATGAATGATATTATTTATTAAATTGTCAGTTCACTTCTCATACTTTAATTTTTTGCAATTAGGTTACAATAAGGTGGTGAGTGTGATAGATTGATTTTGTAATGCATCTTTTGTATTCTTAAAATCGTATCATGAAATTTGTTTTAAAATTTTTTGAGTTTGATTAGATTATAGTCAAAAATATTTAAAAAAATTTTGATTTAATTGATTAATAATAATAAATTTTAATAAAAAAATTATAATTATAAAATAATACATACATATGATTATGTGTGTCTTAATTTAACATTTGCAATGATTGTTGGTTGAATTTGAGGTGTTACAAATATTAGTTTTAATAATATCAAATATAACAACTAAATTGAAGTAAAATAGTATATAATATATGACTGACAATATCGTTAACATATAGAATACAAAATTTTTATATAATAATAATAAATTATTAATTTTAAATGAAAAATAATTTGAAATTTATTTTCTCTATTGTGTGAATTATTTTTTGAAAAGGAAATAAACTTAATATTCGCTTTTAAAAAATAAGGTGAAAACCACTCGGAGAAACACAAGGAAGAGCAAGGTTCTTAATTTTGTTGAAATTTAATATGGAGATGCCACGTGTGGGGCCTATGTGCGTAGACGCCCGCCAACCAACCGAATTGACTCTTCTACTTCCGTCTCAATCCAACTATTAAATGCCGTTTCACTCTGTTTATCTTTTTTCTCCCCCGGTTGGTTTCTGCACGGTATACGGGAATATCGTTTGCATTTATTTATTATTTTTATATATATATATTTTTTATTTTATATATATTTTCCGCCTGCGAACGCGGACAGTTGATTGTCTTAGACTTGGCTTTGTTGACTGTGGAACAGGAAGTCTACTCTTCTAGCCTCAATTGTTTGCCCTCTTCACCACAGGTGTCCACATCTTGTTTAATAATAAATATCATCACTAACATTATTTGATTAAAAAAGGACAGAAAGAGATCAAATGGGGAAGTAGGAGTAGAACAAGGAGGAGAAAGGATTGACGATTGCTAAAGATCTACGGTGTTCAGCAGACACAAACTAAGATTTCAGATGCCTTCCTTAAATTTCTCCATGTTCTTTCTGTTTCTTTCTATTTCGACCTTTCTGATCACTTTTGCAACTGCGGTTGACCCGACATATGTTTATCATTTTTGCCAAAACACAACTGCTTTCGCCAGAAACAGCACTTTTCAATCCAACCTTAATCTTCTTCTCTCTTCTCTTCCCGCTAACGCTAGCCGCAGCAATGGGTTCTCCAGTGGTTTCTTCAACGCCACCGCTGGTCAAGACCCTGATAAAGTCTACGGCATCTTTCTCTGCCGCGGTGATCAAACTACCAGCGGCTGCCAAGACTGTGTCAATTTTGCAACCGAGAATATAAATCAGCGTTGCCCAGTTGAAAAACAAACCATAATATGGTACGACGAATGCCTTTTACGTTACTCAAACCAGTCTTTCTTTTCTACCCTGGCCACTGCGCCCAGTGTCCAGTTGTTGAATACAGGAAATATTACGGACAGCGTCAGGTTTGATGAGCTTGTGGGGAGCTTGATGGGCCAAATTGCAACTCAGGCCGTAAATAATTCCAAAAAATTTGCAACGAGAGAGGCAAATTTCACAACCTTTCAGACACTTTACAGTCTTGCACAGTGTACACAGGACCTGTCAAGTCGGGATTGTGATGTATGTCTTCGAGGGGCTATTGCACAGTTGCCGAATTGTTGTAGTGGAAGGCCAGGAGGAAGAGTTTTGTATCCGAGTTGTTATGTCCGGTATGAAGTGTACCCATTTTACAACGAAGCCGCTGCGACACCGACACCTACTCCGGCGGTTCGGTCTCCTCCATCTCCTGGTTCGACAACGAGACCTAAAGGTAAAGTTTAAAGCACTTTATATTTCCTTTCCTTTTTATGGTTTTAAGTAATAATTCTTCATAGTTTATATTTATTTGAATGTTTTATTTATTCCATTAAAGAACCCCATTATCTGGATCTCAACATCCATACAGGTTCATTGAATTAGAAAACGTGTAATTGTACCCAGAAAAGCTTTCACTCTAAACAGTTGAACGTTTTAAAAGTAGTAGGCTACAGTAGTTAAGGAGGGATAAGAAACTTGTGTAACATATCTGGGTCTGCGCTGACCATCATTGGGTACCAATTGATGCTGCATTTTGTTGATAAAATCTTACTATATCTGTAATGCGTGTTTAAAATAGAGATTCACTGGTAATCAACCTGATTGGTGATTTTAATAATTTGATGCTTTGGCCGTCATCTAAGAATGTTTGGAAGGATTAAAAAAAAATGTTAATTTTGGATGTTTGAACATTCAGTTGGTTGTTTTACAGCTGTGAATTTCTATAATGTCAAATGAAACTTATTGCTGTTCTGCAGGCAAAAGCGGAATTTCATCAACAACAATTATTGCCATTGTTGCTCCAATTGCTGTTGCTGCAGTGCTTTTTATTGCAGGCTTGTGCTTCCTAAAAAGGAGAGCGAAAAAGTACAATGCTGTACCGGAAGAAAACGGTAATAAGAGAGATTTATTTATTTTTACTAAATAAAATAATCTTTTAAACAGAGTATGCATACTTGTGCAGTTGCAACTTTTATCATAGACTGAATGAATTACTGTTTGCTCTTGCAGCTGATAATGATATTACAACTCTAGAGTCCTTGCAATTTGATTTGGGGACAATTGAAGTAGCCACAAACAGATTCTCAAATGATAACATGTTGGGTGAGGGTGGATTTGGTGCAGTTTACAAGGTATAAGTATATTGTTGTATTTTCAATCTCTGATAGTTTTGCCTGTTACAAAAGTTAATAATGCAGTGATTTGAAAGGTTACACAAACAAATTTTCTAAAGATTGACTGATGTACATTTACAGGGTGTACTACCTAATGGACAAGAAATAGCTGTGAAAAGGCTATCAAAAAACTCTGGCCAAGGTGCACAAGAATTTAAGAGTGAGGTCGTGTTGGTCGCAAAGCTTCAACACAGAAATCTGGTTAGGCTACTGGGATTTTGCTTGGAGGGAGAAGAAAAGATACTTGTCTACGAATTTGTGCCTAACAAAAGCCTTGACTATTTTCTATATGGTCAGGATCATTACTTAACTTCAATGTCTCAAAGAGATGGAAATCCGATATTTTGATAGATTAATTGAATCTTTTGATTTGGTTTGATTTTGAACTAAATTCCTCATTTTAATTTTCAAATTTTGATTTTATATATTAACAGACCCTGGAAAGCAAGGACAATTGGATTGGTCAAGACGCTACAAGATAATTGGAGGGATTGCTCGAGGAATTCTTTATCTTCATGAAGATTCTCGGCTCAGAATCATACACCGTGATCTAAAAGCTAGCAATATCCTGTTAGACGCGGATATGAACCCAAAAGTTTCTGATTTTGGCATGGCACGGATATTTGGAGTTGATCAAACTCAAGGAAATACAAGCAGAATAGTTGGGACATAGTAAGACACTAATTACCATTATCTTCCTGTCTTTAAAAGATAACTTGTTATCTTTCTTTGAATTGACCACATTTGCTGTTTTACAGTGGGTATATGGCTCCAGAATATGCTATGCATGGGCACTTCTCTGTGAAATCAGATGTGTATAGTTTTGGTGTTTTAGTTCTGGAGATTATAACTGGCAAGAAGAATAGCAGCTTTTATCAAACAGATGGTGCTGACGACCTCTTGAGCTATGTAAGCATTAAGTAGATATTATATTAACATTTACCCTTGTTAAGGCCAATATTATTACATACAAGTAGAGTGGCATAAAGAAAGAAAAAGTTGGAATTGCAAATCTCATGATGACTTGATATCCTCTTGCAGGCTTGGAAACATTGGAGGGATGGAACACCCATGCAATTGTTGGATTCTACTTTGACAGATTCTTACTCAAGAAATGAAGTGATTAGATGCATACACGTGGGATTATTATGTGTCCAGGAAGATCCAGCTGAGAGACCTTCAATGGCTACAGTAGTTCTCATGCTTAATAGTTACTCTGTTACTCTTGCATTACCTCAAAAGCCTGCATTTTTCCTTGGTAGTCGAACAGAAAGGAGCATGCCCATAAAGGAGTTTTACACTGATAAATCTACAAGTAAGTCAATACCAGTGTCTGTTGATGAAGCATCTATTACTGAAGTATACCCTCGTTAAGTAGGAAAGAGATGTCTGTCGAATAAGTATTTGTCAGTAAATGATGAAACTTGAATAAAAGCTAACCATCTGATCAGCTGGATTCATTTCTAAGTCATGAGAATCGATAATGCTTCTTCTTTATGGTTGTATTGCTATATGTGATAGAGCAATGGCAAAGGGGTAAGGCAGGGTGTACTGATGATGTTTAGGACAAACAATGATTATAAAGATGAGTTGTGCTTCAAATTTAATGGCCAAAAATACAAGGCATTGTATTTTCTGAAGTTCTAGTTGTTTCAAGTATATCATTATTGATGGATGAACTGAGACACGACATTATTCTGAGTTCTGCGTCATACAAATCTGTAACTTTTCCTGTTTTGGCCAAATGCCCCGAAGAGATGAGATGGGCTAGAGCTAGCATGTTTGTTTGTTACTCTAAAAACAATTCTTGTGTGGAACAGAAAGAGTAACCTGTTTCGCAAAGTTTTGGTATCTGCATAATATTGAATCTTAAAAGTAGACTTTTTTGAAATAAAATGGCCATATCATTTGTCATCCATACAGAAGCCCTCATTTGAATGATTTTATATTGTAATTGCGGTGATATATGGACTAATTGTTTAAAAGATTCATAACAGATAACATGACTATGATTAGTTTATCATTAGCATTGTCACATTAGTGAGGTCAACGTCATTTTATTATTCCTAAAGGATTAGTTGTCCCGCAGATAACTGAAAATGCCACAGGTTATAGCAGAGAACATCTGAAAAAAAAAAAAAGGACCCTGATATTCAATTGCTTGAGTAATTTAAGCATGTAAGTCAGAGCAGATGATGAGGGTATGTAGTATAATACAGAATTGACGTTCCAGAAAAATAACTGGCATAACAAGAAAGCTGGAATTTGATAATTTAGTATAGCACATCAGGAATAAAATATCCTTTAGAGAGAATAACTGATTAAATCAAAATCCAGGGATGAATCATCTGCCACTCCCCCTTCATGACATAAAACCTCTGCGTACAGCATTAATCTTCTTCTCCTGTCTCTATCGATGTCTTTTTCCTCTCAGTTTCCCACACTTTCGTCTTCTGCAGAAGACGGAAAAATCAAAGTCGTTTAATTGAATGAGATGACTTGTCCCTTGCGGCAAGGCAATGGCAAATAACAGTCCAAATCCCAATTAAAAATGCAACTTCCAGGATATTCATGGATCATTTTAAATGAAATAAATAAATAAACATTGCCAAGGGAAAGAAAGGAACGGATCCTGCTCTACACTCTTATTATACATGTACCTAGCAATAGTACTCAAAACAAGAGACATTGGATTATCGAGAGACTATGTCAGTAATATCTGAAGCTTCTAATTCCACCGCAAATTGAACAGAGCTGTTCTTAGGATGATCGGATACAGTGAATTCTGAATAATCATCCTCTGAAATCTAAATAATCATTCTCCATGTTAATATGCGTAATTATTGCAGGTCGCGAGGGTGCTGGCAGGGAGAGAGAGCTGCAACGAAGCATGAAAACAACTGAAGCCATGGTTGGTCTGTTTGCGACACTCACTTGAACACACAGTAAACCTATATGAATACGTCTTATTAATTCTACTGTGGACGTGGAGGTAGAGCCAACACTCAATGTTGGATCTCTCATATTTAAAATTGTTCCTTCTCTCCAGTTATTCCACGCCTGCAAAATTGCAACAGCGGGCATACACATCGTTAGGTATTCTTTGAGTTTGACAATTTCATGAAAATATTTATAAATATTTTTGCTCATGTAGGTTAGAAGGTCCTCTATCTCCTCCCCATTTCGAGAACAGGTGTTCTTTCGACCACTGATAATTTCCAGAACTACTACACCAAAGCTAAAAACATCAGGCTTGACTGAGAATTGTCCACGCATTACGTACTCGGGAGCCATATACCCACTGAAAATGAAATTGGCCTTGTGAGAAAAATCATAGATAAAATGTAATAATCTTGAATTTGATGGAAAAAGCAAATAGGCACTAATTTTACTTTATCATGTACTCACAAAGTGCCCACGATTCTGTTTGTACGGCCTTGAGTTTGATCCATTTCAAACAATCTAGCCAATCCCAAATCTGAAATTTTTGGATTCATGTCTGCATCTTAAAGGATATTGCTTGCTTTGAGGTCACGATGAATGATTCGCAATCTAGAATCTTCATGAAGGTAAAGAATCCTTCGAGCTATACCACTTATGATTTAGTAACGCCTTTCCCAATCAAGAACTAAACTCTTCTCTGTATCTGCAAATTTACAGAATTATAGATCAATTAGAAGTTTAGGAAGCATTTGTGGACAGGAACGGCTAATTACAAGAATTGGAGATGAATAATTTTTCTGGTTTAAGAAAAAAAATTGTAAAAAAAAGGAATAGAAGGAAAGATATTGCAGGCATACCAAATATGTAGTCATCTAAAATTGAATTAGGCACGCACTCATAAATAAGAAGCCTTACAGTTTCTTCCAAGCAGAATCCTAGAAGCCTAACCAAATTCCTATGCTGAAGTTTTGCAACCAATACCACCTCATTCTTAAATTACAATTCTCCTTGTCCCGAATTTTTAGACAGCCTCTTCACTGCTATTTCCTGTCCGTCAGGAAGTCTGCCCTGAAATCAAATTAAAAACAAAGCTATATTTGCAGAATGATTTAAATGTCCTACAAGGAAATTCAAAATTTACTGTATAACTTATTTTGACTTGCCATCAGTGTACTCTTTCTGTTGTATAATGCTTAATTACCTTGTAAACAGCCCCAAATCCACCTTGTCTAAGCTTATTATCAACGGAAAAGCTATTTGTTGCATCTCTGATAGTGCTCAAGTCGAATTGCAAGGATTCCACGGCAACGAATTCATCAGCATCTTTACAATAGAAAGAAATAAGAAAGCACAACCTCATGACAATGAAATTAGTAAATATTAAGATGTTATCTTTATTCGCAAAAACACAGAAGGGATGCCTTTATAATATCTTTTCTTTGTCTAAGTGGAAGTCCATGATCTATTAGTAATAGGAACACAGAAAAACAGGGGAAAAAAAAAGTATGTCGTCAACTTACTTTTCCGTTCTGTCTTACTTCTGATTTCCTTCTTCTTCTTCCTCCTCCTTCTTCCTCCTTAAAAAGACACAACCAGTGAAGGCAACAATTACCACGAAGATAACTGCCGGAACCACAATAATTACAACAGTTTCAGCTGCAATGTTTCCATTGTCTGCATAAACGAATATATATATATATATATATATAGATATATTAGATTTTTGCGCACGTAAAGTACATAGTTGGAAGAAGCTGAGTTCAAATTTACCATAGAGAGAATTAGACTATATTTGTACATCAATAAAATCAATTTATTAGTTACGTATGTAACTAGGGTGCTCTCTCTTTGAAAGCTTATCATTGATGAGGATGGTAATATACCTTTGGAAATTATAGTAGTTGAAGCGGGAGGAGGAGACGGACAAACGGTCTCGTTACAGAACGGATACAAATCCCAGCGAAAATTACAATTAGGTCTTCGTACAACTCCACCTTGCTTCCCATGACAGCAATTCCGATAAGCGGACACCGATTGCTGTAAACAAAATTCACAGTCACTTTAGGATATATCCGGGGTTCACTGCATTAATGTATCTGTTGGAATTGTGTTAAATTTGCCTCTCAAGTTACAAACTTAGGACTACAAAAGCCTGTAGAAGCTTTTTTGACCATGCAATCCATCAAGCTGCCCCAGATCAGATCAAACTGCGCCAAATTTGATGGATGTTATTCACATTAGTTCCTCTTATGGCTGGACTGAGCTCCAATATTCCAAAAAAAGAGAGGTTTGCATAACGTACAAGGAAGAAAAGACCTCCATCTCCATGGCCCCAGGAAAAAGCTTCTTTCTGGTTTGGACACTTGGTCATAATATTTTGTGCTGTGGTATTTATACAGCCAGAACAGGATTCTGGAGAAGTATCTCCTCAGCAAAGGGAGTTAAAACTCAGTGTTCTTGTTGTTCCAACTAAAAGCTGGTTGTAGGAAGAAATATCTTTTATTCAGAAAATGCAGATAACAGGCCACACAGTTTTCATTTACATTCAACCTCTATATATACTAGAGTAAGCACAATTTCTGGAATGACTAGGACAGTAACAAAACATCAACATTAAAGGATGAAAGGTGACTTTTCATTAAGGTATGGGAACCAACTGCTACAATGAACAACTCCCATCAAGAAAACTAGCTGTGCACGCAAGAGAGGATGTAAAATCAATTCCAGGAGTTCTGATATTTGGCGAGAGCAGGATCTGAGTTTCAGGAATTTTCTTGCAGCAGATGGATTTGGATCCTGAAGACAGACTTGGATCTTTGGAGGCCCACAAGTCAGGCCCATCAGCTTGTGTGGTTTTCAACTCCACTCTTTAAGCCGAACTCCTATCTTTCTTCAAGTTTAAGTCTTCTTCTCAAAAATGTGAACTTGTCTTGGGGTAGAGGTTTGGTCAGTATGTTTGCTACTTGTTTGTCTGTTGGTACATATCTAATTGTGATCTCTTTGTTGGCAATCTTGTTTCTCACAAAATGAACGTTTATCTCAATGTGCTTTGTTCGTGCATGATACACTGGATTGGAGGCAAGAGCTGCAACACTCTGATTGTCTGTCCATACTACTACAGCTTGATTCAACTTAATTTTAATTTCATTCAACAGAGATTTGATCCAGCTCAATTTTGCTGCAACATGAGCAAGAGCTCTGTATTCTGATTCTGCAGAGGACCTGGCTACAACAGGTTACTTCCTTGAACTCCAAGAGACCAAGTTGTTGCCCAGAAAAATGCAATATCTAGTCGTGGATCTCTTGTCATCAAGATCAAATGCCCAGTCAGCATCTAAAAATCCAACCAGATCAAGAGTGCCTAACTTGCTGAGTTTCAATCCCAGGTATGCAGTTTCCTTTAAGTATCTTAGAATATGTTTGTAGGCATTCAAGTGATCTTCCTTAGGTTCATGCATATATTAGCTCAATTTGTTTACTGCATATGTGATGTCTGGTCTGGTGAGAGTGGCATATTACAGGGATCTTATGATTAACCTGTAGAGAGCTCCAAATTAGAAAGATTTTTTCTCATGCTTACTGAGTTTATTCCCTGTTATCATTGGCGTTTTCACTTCTTTACAATCCAGCATCTTGGTTTTAATGAGGAGATCGATGATATACTTAGTATGTGATAAAAAAAGACAGCCTTCTAATCTTATGACTTCAAGTCATAGGAAAAAATTAAAGTTTCTCAGATCTTTGAGTGTAAAAGTCTCACTCAGCCTTTTGATCAAAGTTTCAATTTCTGTGATGCTATCTCCAGTGATAGTGAAGTCATTAACGTATATCAGCAGCAAGATAATTCTTGATCCATCAATTTTGTAAAATAGTAAAGTATCTGACTTGGAGTTATTGAAGTTCCATGTCTTCAATGCTGACTTAAGTTTGTCAAACCAAGATCTCGGAGTCTGTTTAAAACCATATATTGCTTTTTTAAGTCTGCAGATATGTGTTGGAACCTTTTCATCCTCAAATCCTGGTGGCTGAGTCATGTAGACTGTCTCATCAACTCCCCATTCAGAAAAGTATTGTTTATATCAATCTGCCTTATGCACCAGTTTCTTTAGACTGTTAATGTCAATATCACCCTAATTGTGGCTGTCTTCACCATGGGGCTAAAGGTTTCTGCAAAGTCGATCTTTAAAGCTTGCAGAAAACCTTTAGCAACTCATCTTGCTTTGTGTCTTTGAACTATACCATTTGAATTTTGCTTGATCTTGAACAACCACCTGTAACCTATAACTCTTTGGTTAGCTAAGCATGGAACAAGATCCCATGTTTGATTGTTGGTTAGGGCTTGAAATTCTTTTTCCGTGGTTATTCTCTACTTAGGGTTTTTTAGAGCATACACTTCATTGACTGGTATTTCTTCAATTTTAGTTTAAACCAACAGGGAATGAAGTGTCATGGGCTTAAAAATTCCAGCTTTGTTTCTTGTAACCATTAAATGTCCCACTAGTTGAATTGTAGTTTGGATGTATGGACTTGGTTGCAGAAACTGATCAGTACCTTAGCTTGAGGAGTTTGAGTGAGGTGATCTAGACTGTACATCAGTGTTTGATTATCTTGATTGTTCTTGTTTCGAATGAGAAGGGGGTTCTGCATTAGAGGTGGCTACAGAGGAGTATGTACCTGCTAGTTGTGTATCCACATGTTAATGTTTATACGAATTTGACAAGGTGAAGAATGGCAAAGTGGAGTTTGATTCATCATGTGTTAATTTAGGAATATGAGAGATGAAATTTTGATCAGCAGCAAAGGGAAATTTCTTCTCATTAAACACTACATTCATAGCAATGTAAACCATCTTTGATGAATGTAAGCAAAGGTATCCTTTATGATAGGAACTATATCCAATGAACATACACCTTGATGTGCAAAAACTTAACTTATGTTTGTTGTAAGGTCTAAAAAAAGGATAACATTCACAACTAAAGACTTTTAACAACTTTAAATCTGGTTTGTGTTCAAAAACAAGTTCATATGGTGATTTATTTTGAAGTATAGGTGTTGGTAGTCTATTTACAAGGTAGGTGAAAGTGTAGAAAGTTTCCCACCAAAATTTTAGAGGCATGTGAGCTTGGGCCAAGAAGGTTAATCCTGTCTCAACTAAATGTCTATGTTTCCTTTCAACTTTAACATTTTGATGATGGGTATATGGACAAGCATATCTGAGTGCTATTCCTTGTTCTCTCAAATAATTCTCAAATGGTTTGAACAATCCTCCCATGTCACTTTGGATAACCTTAATCTTGCATTCAAGTATATTTTCAACTTGACTCTTAAAATGTTTGAATATAGTACAGGCCTAGATTTATAAGTCAAAGAAAAAATTCATGTGAACTTAGTGTAATCATCTACAAAAGTTATATAAAGCCTATATCCATTAATTGATGTAATTAGAGCTGGACCCTATAAATTTGTATGAACCAGTTCTAATACTTTTTTAATTTTGATTTCAGATGTTTTAAAGGACAATTTATGCATTTTACCATATTGACAGGCTGGACAGAAAGTAGGATTTGAAACTGAAGTGTTTTGGTCTTCATTGCTTTTATTCAACTTAATACAAGAAGAAATGATACTTTTGAACATTTTGGCATGTGGGTGGCCTAATCTTTAATGCCAGATTTCTAAAGCCTTTTAAGTTTTCTGTTCTTAAGCTTTTTTAATAGAATTAGAAACAAAACATACTGGTTCAAGTTTTTGATTTGAACTATTAGTACAAGAGGCAAAATATGCTGAGTTACAGGATTTTTTTGAAGACATTGGACACTCCAAAAGTTTGTATAAACCTCCTTTAGCCATCTCTCTGAGCATCACTTTCCCTTTCTTTGGATTCTTCACAACACAGAAATTTTTGTTGAAGATTATAATGGCTTGGTTATCATGAAGTAGCTTAGAAACACTAAGTTTTGGTGATGTTGGGAACATGCAGAACATTGCCCAATTTAATATATTGAGAGTGACAAGGTGTGTGAAGATTGAAAGAACCAATATGAGAGATGCTAAGGTTTTGACCATTACCTACAGTCACTTTGTCACCTCGTTTGTACTCTAAACTTGTTGAGAGATTTTGTAGTGCATTTGTCATATGATTAGTGGATCCATTGTCCACATACTAGGCTGGGTCGATGCTTGCTTTAGGTCTTACAAATTAAGCACTCTTGCTCTTCTGTCTTTGTTGTTGAGGAGTAAAGTCTTTGTTATATCTATGCCATCAATCAACTGCTATATGTCCAACCTTTAGGCAAATTTGACATGTGGGTTTGCTTCCTTTATTGTTTCCAGTCCTTCCTCTGCCTCTTCCTTGATTGCTGAATATGTTCTTACCTTGGTTTGAGGAGTTCCAGTTTCTCCTTTGATGTTGACTAGTGTGGGCAAGATTTGCTGAGACTTCTTATTGAAAATTTGAATTCAAGAAACCATTCCAACCATCTAATATGTTCTCGTAAGTTAGAAGTATTGAGTAAACTTCTTCCAAGGTTGGTATTTCTGCCCTTGAAGACATATTCATTATGACTGATTCAAAGTCCCTCTTAAGACCTCCCAAAATATACATAATTAAATCCTTGTCTGTCAAATTATCATCCGGTGCCTTTAAAGTATCGGATATATTTTTCATTCTTTAGTAGTATTCTGTTACTCTCATGTTTTCTTTTGTGGTAGAAGTTATGAGACTTCTAAGGTTGATTATCTTGGCCATAGACTTGGCTGAGAAGGTTTTTTTGAGTGATTCCCAGAGCTCAGAGGATGTTGAGCAACCTACTGTTAATGCCAACATTGATTCACTTAAGGTCAACAGTAACCATCCCATAAGTTGTTAATCCTGTTTTTTCCATGCTTTATGTGCAGGATTGACAACAGTGATGGTGTTTCCATCTTCATCAGTGATGTTTTCATACTTGTTGGGTGAGATTATTTTGGAATCCAGATAGTCCTCAAGGTCATTGCCTCAGATTGAAGGTAAGACCTGTGATTTCCATTGAAGAAAGTTTGAATCAATGAGTTTGATTTTATTTAGAAAGGTGATAGTCGAAGGGTTGACATTTGGATGCATTGTTGTTACTTGTGTAGAGCTGGAAGAGTTTTCACTGGTAGCCATTTTTGCTTTGATACCAAGTTAAAACTCAGTGTTCTTGTTGTTCCAACTAAAAACTGGTTGAAGAAAGAAATATCTTTTATTCAGAAAATGCAGATAATAGGCCACACAGTTTTCATTTGCATTCAACCTCTATATATACTAGAGTAAGCACAATTTCTGGAATGACTAGGACAGTAACAAAACATCAACATTAAAGGATGAAAGGTGACTTTTCATCAAGGTATGGGAACCAACTTCTACAATGAACAACTCCCATCAAGAAAACCAACTGTGCACGCAAGAAAGGATGTAAAATCAATTCCAAGAGTTCTGATATTTGGCGGGAGCAGAATCTGAGTTTCAGGGATTTTCTTGCAGCAGTTGGATTTGGATCCTGAAGACAGACATGGATCTTTGGAGGCCCACAAGTCAGGCCCATCAGCTTGTGTGGTTTTCAACTAAGGGTAAGAGCATAAACTTTGTCAGGGTCTTGGCCAAATGTAGCAGTGTTGAAACCGCGTTTGCTGATGCATTTGACGCAAGAGATGAGAGGATGAAGTTGCGGTTATTGCCATAAGTACTGTTAATTGTAAAGTTTCCAGTACAGTGGCATTGCTGACCACTGGCAGCACAAATGCTTATAAACATACAAAGGAGTAAACAAAGAAATTTTGCAAAATTCATTGCTAGCTTTACTGCCCATGTATTCTCATGCGTATCTCCAATAAGTAACTGAAGACGAACAATTCAAAATTTTAGAGAATTGAAAGATGAAATAATCTGCGGGCGTTTGATTTTCTGTTCCGTGTGTATTTACTTCTTTTATGATGCTGGGTTTTCGCTTCCTTTACAGGCCATTCAGACATTGGAAAACTCCATTCAAATGTATCTACATTGCATATTGAAGGGTTTTTTGTAATTCTTTTCGTGTAGGTGGATCGATGACGGGAATTCTGGAGAAAATGTAATTAGTTGCATCATGATCACGAGCAACAATTCATTGGGTGCAGATATACTTATATAAATACAGGATTTGAATGATCTTCTTACAATCTTTTGTTGCCTAAAAAATTTTACAGATAGGAATTAGTCTTCCGCTTTCGTCTCCATCATCTATTTTTTAACTCATTTTCCCGCCAACAAAATGGGAAAACTTTTGAACGGTCGTTTTGTTGAATGGAATGGACAAGTCAAGTCTTTCATCTACAAGCCAATAAAATGCCCAAAATATTTGCCTCATCATCAATCTTTTCCTCTTGTTATCTAAACCTAAATTATGAAGTAATACAATAAAAACAAAATAGAGAGTAAAATCATAATAAAGTATGTGTATTTTTTATTATAGAAGAAACGACTTTGAGCACCTTATCTCTGTGAAGGTGGAGCAAGAGGGGTGGTCGGTGGTCGTGGTCTTTGTGGAGGAAGAGAATAAATTGTTCTCCTGACTATTTTAAAAGATTAATTAATGGCAACTTATTAAGGTAAAGGGATTTGTTGACATGCTTCAGTTAAAATACGGGAACGCTTCATCGGATTATTTAAGTTGAAATCTCGTAAGAAGGGATTATGAAGTTTTTTAGAATTTAATAGAGGTTTCTAATAAACTTTTCAATCAGTATGGTTGGGTAGCTTATCAGCATTCACAGTTCAGTTGGATAGAATTGCTTTTAGATGGATTGGAGAGGGTGAATTCTAAATTATGAAGTTGTGTGTTAGAACTCTCTAGGTTGACTCATTTCATCTCCAAAATAGTGAGTTGATAGTCGACATTAATTATTTCTCAAAATTGTATTTACGCAAAGCGAAGTACAAAAGACAAGAAGACAAAAGCTAAGTGTCCAGAGAGAGCCTACATGGCAATCAAGCCCAAGGTTGGCCACAAGCTAAGTGTTTAGAGAGCCCTCACTTGAGCTTGAGCGAACTAGCAAGAGGAGCTGAGGCCAGAGTTTACAACAAGCTAAGCGCCTAGAAAGCACCTGCCTGGTGTTCAAGTGGCTAAGTATTAAGGGCTGAATGCTTGTCATCTACCTAAAAAATTAGCTTATTAAGTTGTGCTATTTATTTATTTTTATAAATTTAAGATCTATTAATATATTCCATTTAATATAAGATGTGACATTCTCATCCATTCAAATTTATTCACTATAAGTCTATTTGACTCGTATTATCTATTTCTATGAACTTTTGAAAACATACATTTCACATGGCAATTTTTTAGTGGAACTCAAAATGCAAATATTTATGGGCTCATATATGAATAAGAACTTCAATATGCTATTAAACAACTTTTGCAAAGTGAGAGCTTGCTATTGACTCAAAAAACTAGTTATTAGGTAGTGATACCTATTTAGTTTTATAAATCCAAGATTAATCTATAATTTATCTGATGTAATGCGTGATACAAAGTTGTTTTCTTTACAAACCTAGGCGCTTAGGGAGAGTCCACTTGACACTCAAGTATACTTATGACGATATAAATTTTTTGCTCATTTTGAGTTAGGATTTTGAGTAGTTGTTGAGAGGGTTGTTTGCTTAACACATAGAGCTTCTTTGAGCATGAGAAGGCCATTTTCTTCTTGAATACTTGTTAAAGAAACTAATCTTGTTTCATGCATACTTTCAAATTCGAAAGAATTTAAAATATGATTTTTATTAACTTACAAAATTTAAATTACGTGAAAGTATTTAAAATTTAACTAATAAGAAAAATTTTAAATTATTCACCAAAATAATTAACTAAATGAGATAATATTTAATTTTCAAAACCTTTAAAAACTAAAACAAAATATAACTATGAAACCAAATAAACTATAGAACTAAGCAACTCCTTGAAACCTTGATGCTAATCTAAAATAATGACTTTTAATATATGAGAATCACAATAAACTATTGTAAGCGATAACTAAGTAAGTAAATTAGTTTTTTAGCTTTTGAAAACAAAATATTTTTATCAAACATACAAATTCAAAATACATACTTATGCAAAATTATATAAATGGTTTAAAATAACTTACAAAACTTTTTCTTTCTTTTCAATTTTTTTTTTTAATAATATTTGGCTAATCTTTAGTTAGGGACTTTGCATAATAGAGAGGAGTTTAAATATCATAGTCAAAACATATAAATAAAAATTTTATTGCAATAAATTGGAACATATAAATAGAAATCCGATCCATTAAATGAAAATAAAAATTCTACAAGTAAAGTTTACTAAACCTTAAAAATGTTCAAAACTTTCTTAACTCTCTTTTAGAAATTACTTTCATATCATGCCTTATGCTCACACAAAACACAATCATGCTTATCATATATTTTGAATATATAAAAAAAAATTAATAATATATAGATACAAATACGTATACAATAAATACTTTCATGAAGAAAAAACATAAAAGTGATAAAGACATCGTTGATACACACATAACATATACATGTATACATTCATACATACATATATACATATATTTATTGTAATTTATTTAAAACAAAAACCTAATTTATTTACCTCTTGACGATAGTAACTTAAGTATTTTAACCTACAATTAAAAATTAACTAACATTCATAAGTTTCGTATATATTATCATAAAGTATAATATAACTTATAAGTGCTTATATTATCATATTTATCTAGATAACTTAACATTCCTAACTTACCTAATCTAACCTTATATTGTTTAAAGATTTTTCTTATATCTTAAACGACATTCTTTTCTTATTAAATTATAACATAATTTGTAAAAATCATAAGATGAGATTACATAAAAATATTGATCCTTAATTTTTCATAATACTATATTTTATCGTATTCTCAACTTGTTCACATATTTTAATAGTATTAAAAAAATATATCAAGTAGCTCACAATATTCAATTTTTAAGAAACGAAATATGTATACAAATATCTTATAATTTTATAGAGACAATGTAGATAGATAGACACTTAGTCAATAAAAGTTTCATGCTTAAAATTATTCTATAACTATTTCAAATAAATTTTGTTTTAAAATCTTCAAATTTGTCAAATAAAAATCGATAGTGGACTATGTTCATTTCAAAATTTATAATAATTCTAAACAAAGAATTTGATTTTGAAATTTAAATGCAATATAATTGACATAAAATTTTATAATTTTTAAAGATCATTTGGTTAATCAAAATAATTTCATCAATCAAACTTTATGTAAAAATAGGTAATTTTAAACATTTTAAAGTCAAATTTGAAAAATTATTAAAAATTAAAATCTTAATATGTTTGAATGAAATAAAATTTTTTGTGAGCTTTTAGATATCTAGTTTTATCTAATAAATTAGTTTTGTCAAATCCATGACATATGCTTTTACAAATTTCTTGAACTGATTTACTGTTATATATCAACTTTGAAAAACTTCTTCTTCTTCCATTCATTCTTCATAAACAATAACTATTAACACATTATTATAAGAAATCCATGCCTAAACACCCAAAATCATATTATGCACCCTTTTAATTATCATCTCTCATGCGCATATATGACTATAATTGCGTGATAAACTCTTAATAATTATCATTTATATAAAAAATAAAGAAAATCTTAAACTTACCTTCAATCTTCATCTCTCCTTTTATAAAACGTAGTCTCTTTTGAATAAATATATATTTTATGAAAATAATATTTCTCATAAAAATAACCTATTTATACTTTAGAAATTTTTATTTTTATTTTTTGTGGTTTAAGAAAGTCTAATACTAAATAAATTAATAAAATCTTATTATAAACCTTTTATTATTAAATAAGTTTAACTTATAATAATAACACACAAAAGTTTTGCTCCATAAAATTCTTATAATACAACTTTAATACTATAATATTACTTACAAAACGATGGTGTTACATTTCAAGTGAATGAGATTCACTTAATTATTTTTCTGGAGTGCAAATCACCACACCATTCAAATACAAAATCCAACTGAGAAGTTTTTAGAGTTTTGAGATTTGTTGTTACATAGAGTTGTAGCTTTAAGAATGTGTTGTTCAAGGGTTTCAATTAAAGAAAGAAGATTTTAGAGTTCTGAACATTGAATTGCTTGAGGTAGGTCACTCGCCAAGTTGATATGATTTTAAAGTCAAGAGTTGTTTTATCAAATCACATATTGTGAATTCTTCTTTACTACTAAAATATTTTGTAGTTCTTATATTAACCAGAGAATTTCCATCTTATGAAAAGTTTTTTACAAGGTTTTGTTCAATAACAAATTATTGTATCTATTGCTTGATTATGTTTATTGTTTTAGATATAATTTATTATTATAATTTTGTTATGAGGAAATATTTGAAATTTATTAATTTAAATTTAACAAATTTTAATATATTTTAATTTATCGATTAGTTTACTTTCTACTATCGACATCACCTTTTACCGCAGGTGTTCTAGATATATTTTTCAAGCTGCATGGTATTTTGCATGAAAAATGCAGGGCAACTGTAGCCATTATTGGTCTATTTGCTACATTTTCTTGAACGCATAGCAAACCGATATAGATAAATCTCAGAATTTCGCCAACGGAACCAACCTTTACTATTGGATCTATCAGATCCAAAGTTGTCCCTTCCATCCAGTTTTTCCGTGCCTTCAAAGAAATACCAATGCGCACACAAAATATTAAGGGGCTATCTGTTATCATTGACCAAGAAAGAAATGGACATTATTTGTCAAGAAATTTACTTGCGTAGTTTAGAAGGTCCTCTGCCTCTTCTCCTTGACAAAAACGAGTGTTCTTTTGATCAATGACGATTTCCTCGTTCTTTTGATCAACGATGATTTCCTGGACTATCACACCAAAGCTGAAAACATCTGACTTGACCATGAAATTTCTGCGTGTCACATACTCTGGAGCTATATATCCCGTGAAAATAATCTTAGAACTCATGACCACAAGCAAGTTTATGATTTTGTCATGCATAGAAGGTGGTAAAACTTAGGATTAATGCACAGGCTTACGAAGCTTTACTTGCAAAGTCCCAACACATGTACTTGTATCACCTTGATTTCAATCAATTTCAAATAATCTAGCGTTTTCATGTCTCCATCTAGAAGAATGTTGCTAGCTTTGACATCACAATTTTGTAAAGAATCCCTGGAGCTATACTCCCTAAGATTTTGTAAAGCATTTCCCAATTAACAAGTGAACGCTTGACTGGATCTGCGACAAGAGAAACAGAACTTAAAATCACAGAAGAGAATACTTGCCAAGAACAAGATCAGAGAAAACTTGCAGAGTGAAGACACGCCAAGTATGTAGTTATCTAGGCTTGAGTTAGGTACAAACTCATTAATGAAATCTTTCATTACTACAAAGCAGAATCCTAGAAGCCTAACCAAATGCCTATGCTGAAGTCTGGCTACTAATAGACGGACCTGCCCTGAAGTCTTCACTGCTATATCCTCTCCGTTAGGAAATCAGCCCTGAAAATCAAATAATAAAAGGAATCTATATATATAATTGCAAAATCATTTGAATCAACACATCAATGAATTCAAAATTGACAATTGAACTCATTTTGGCTAATAATTGGTATTCTTTGATGCTCGTTAATGGTTAGTAACCTCGTAAACATTAACAAACCTACCTTGACCAAGCTTACTATCAACAGAAAGTCATACTTAATTAGGAAGGAAGCTTTTGGTGGCTGCATTTTAGACGGTAAAATAAAAAGGTATGCATTCAACTTACTCTCTATATCTCGCTTTCTTCTGGCCTGCTTTATCTTCCTTCTTCGTAAGAAGTCACAAGTGAAGGCAATTAGTGCAATGATGATAACAGTGGAAACAACAATGATTGCAATGGCCCCAGATGCAATGTCTCCATTATCTAAATAAATCAGGAATGTATGTACAAAGTATACATATTAACACAAGCTGAATTTGGAATTTCTAGGAATACTGTACTAGTATCAATATAGGTAATATATTCTGCTTCATTCTTCGTGTAATTTCTGGACCTGGCCAGTTGTAGGACTGATGCTTATAAGCATACAAGTAAGGAAACAAAGAAAATCTGGAAAACCCATATGCATTCTGATATTCTTATTCAAGGGTAGAAAAAGCAGAATACGATTAGTGAAATATAACAATCTGAATGGTCAATTTTCAGCGTTTTATCGTATCTACAAGAGATTTCTCCTTTTAAGGTCATACCTTTGAAATACAAATTCTGATGACAAATGCATAAACAATTACAACTTTTTTTTTTTTTTTCTCACAACAGAAATAGTGAGGAGAATTCCTACTTATCTGAAATGGTGGAGCGAAATTGGTTCTTACAAACAACAATTTGAATTGCTACTGCGACAATCACATGAGATCACATTGTAATAGCTTAGAAGACCTGAACAACATTTTATAAAAGGGAAGAAATAATTAGACATAACAGCACAGATGACTCATCGTTCAACATATCTCTCTTGGCATATAGATATCCACAGACGGCATCCCTCTTCTACATCTGTCTCTATCAAGTCTTCTTCTGATCTATTTCCCCAAAAAATACCGGAAATTTCATCTTTTAATATCTTATTGACGACAGATAAGTCAAAATGGTGTGATTGAATGGGATGGATTAAGTCAAGTTTCCCAGGATTCCCTCGTATTATCTCTTGATTAAGAAGAATAAGTAGGAGAGAAGAAATTAAAGGAGCAAAGACTGAAGAATAATATTTGTTACCTTATATACAATTGCAAAGTGATGAAATACTACACCGTATACCGACAGCATCATCAAACTCAATCCTAAATGAGCAATATATAAAGCAAAGAGTCGAGAAGAAACAGCCCATTTGACATCTCTAGTAAGGGCTAGTTGCTTATTACTCACTCGCAATAGGGAGCAATTTCTTTTTGGGCCTTGTTTTCAGAATTTTAAGAGAACACAAGACGATAATCAGTACCTTCAAGATGGGCTTTTTGTAGCCTGGCAAGAAGATTGCTGATAGATGCCTTCTCCCTATCTTTTTAGCTAGTTGCAAATTCTTTAAAGAAATAATATATTTACATCTCCTCTGTCCTGAAATTATTAGGACATGCATATAAGAGTTTTTGATAGATCAAAAATTCTATGCATTATTATTATTCATTCTCATAATATCTACCAATAGAATAAGAAAAAGAGACAGCAATTGGTTGGCAGATGCGACTGTTTTATGATTAACATTCATATATTGTCCCAAAAAGAAAGTCCACAAAAGGAGATGACAAGCTCGGTTACAAATAAACCGGAATATATTTTGCTAATAAGGTCCTAGGAGTTGCTTTTGCTACACATACCAAGCCAAAGGCATACTACAGCAGAAGCCTGCTGCTCATGAAAGACCAATTATCGAGGATCTAGCTCAGTGATTGAAGCCTCATTCACTGTCCATTGGTCAAAATTGCCTTGAGATTTTAATTCTAAATTATCTAGCTCTGTGGTAGAGTGCATAAGAAATGCAGGCTTTGAGGGTACTGGAAGAGAAAGAGAGCAACTACTGAGCATGAGAACAACAGAAGCCATGGTTGGTCTGTCAGATTCATTTTCTTGAACGCATAGCAAACCAATGTGGATACATCTCACCGCCTCACTACCGGAGCAAACCCTCAGAACAGGATCAATTAGATTTAAAGCTTTACCTTCTTTCCAGTTTTTCCATGCCTGCAAAAATTTTACAATTTCAGGTTCACTGATAGTATTCTCATAGTCTATCCTTGTTACTCATAATCTTGTTCCGAATGGAAAAATTAAAAAAGTTCATTTTTACTTACGTATGTTAAAAGGTTCTCTTCCTCCTCTCCATTGCGGAAATGAGTATTCTTTTGACCACTGATGATTTCCAAGACTAGAACCCCGAAACTGAATACATCGGTTTTGACTGAGAAACTCCCATACATTGCATATTCTGGAGCCATATAGCCACTGACAATACTGAATGGTTAAATTAAATTCTTTATAAAATCAAGTTTAATCTCACATAAATATATACTTACAAGGTTCCAGCGATTCTACTTGTATTGCCCTGGCTTTGATCAATTTTAAATAACTTGGACATCCCAAAATCTGAAATTTTTGGATTGAAGTTTCCATCTAGAAGAATGTTGCTAGCTTTAAGATCTCGATGAATGATCCGCAACCTAGAATCTTCATGAAGGTAAAGAATTCCTCGAGCTATGCCTTCTATGATTTTGTATCGCTTTTCCCAATCTAGCAGCAAACGCTTGATTGGATCTACAAATTCACAAAAGCTATACAAATTAATCGATTGTAGCGAGGATGCTGGAACTAGTTAGAAGAACTAGAGGCTGATGCTTTTATTTTCCTGTCATTTACAAAATCTAGATAAGATACCCAATGGCAAGGAAACATACCAAATATAAAGCTATCTACGCTTGAATTCGGCATAAATTCATATATGATAAGCCTTTCATTTCCCTCCAAGCAGAAACCTAGAAGCCTAACCAAATTCCTGTGTTGAAGCCTGGCCCCCAAGAGGATTTCATTTTTAAATTCCAGCTCTCCTTGTCCTGAATCTCTAGACAGCCTCTTTACTGCTATTTCCAGCCCATCAGGTAGCCTACCCTGCAATCATACACACGCTCAAAAGGAAAACAATTGGAATTTCCTTGAGGAATTAAAGTTTAGACTTCAATTCATCTTGACAAAAATAAGCCTGCCTTTTTGCTTTCTTAATTACCTTGTAAACATCACCAAATCCACCTCCTCCAAGCTTAGTTTCAATGGAAAAGTTATCTGTTGCAACTCTGATGGTGCTCAAGTCGAAATGCAAGGATTCCGCAGTTTCAATTTCATCAGCATCTTAATAACAGTAAAAATTAGCATATGAGTAAGCAATTAGTAGAAGAAATACAAATGCTGGAAAAACCCCTTCCACAAGGCGAGTTCTTGGTCTCATTAATTACACAATGCCAAAAAAAAAAGGCATCAAGTGTAACAGAGAAGGATAACAACATTCATACGGAACAAGCACGTAGCAAATATAAAATCCCATATCAGAAATAATTGAAGTATCCATTCAAAAGTTAACTAGCTAAAATTCATACTATATATATATATATATATATATATATATATATGTAAGGGTTGCCCACCTTTAGTCTCTCTCTTGATTCTGGCATCTTGCTTTAGCTTCCTCCTCCTTAGAAGGACAAAAATGAAAGCAGGAAGTGACATGAAAATAATTGTTGAAAGAACAATTACTACAATAGTTCCAGATGCAATGCTTCCTTTATGATCTGCATAAAACAGTTTAATTTTTATTTATGTTGAACTTGAAGAGTATTGAAATACTGTAGAAGTACTAAATTACTATCAGTGGTTAGACTATATATATTCTCTCGTTCAAAATGCAGAGTTCTATTGTTTTTCCCTTCCCTTCAAAGTTAAAAGTTTCGTATGCACTTACCGATTGTGGTGTTAGTTAAAGGCGGAGGAGATGGCAGGGGAGCATCACTATCAGCAGTTTCGTTATAGAAGGGATACAAATCCCAGCGGAAAATACAGTTAGGTCTCTGGACATAACCTCCTTGGCTCCCATCGCAGCAACTCTGAAAGTAAGCTACTGATTGACGCAGACAAAAATCACAATTTGTCTTGGACATGTCCGGAGTGCACTGCATTAGGGCATGAATCTCTGAAAATGATGACAAATTTGCTTCTCCAGTTGCAAACTTAAGCTTAGAAGAACCAGAAGAAGCTTTGATTACTATGCGATCCATCAAACTCTCCCAGATCTGATACTGTGTAGAATTTGTTGTGACATTTTGCACGTTATAGCCTGCATTCATAGGATCCAGCTCCAGTATTCCATAAAAAGAGCGGTTTGCATAGCGTACAATGCATGGTGGATCCGCTCCCCATGAAATTGCTTCTTTCTGGTTTGGGCACTTGGTTGTAATAGCTTGAATAGCTTTATCAACACAGCTAGAACAAGTTTCTGGGGTAGAATCTCCTCTGCAAAGGGCAAGTGCATAAACTTTATTGGGATCTTGGCCAACGGTGACCGTGTAAAAACCACCGTTTGCTGATACATTAGAAGACAGAGACGAAAGGATTTGGTTGCGATTTCTGCCATAAGTACTGTTGATTGTGAAGTTTCCTCTGTCGTCGAAACAACGTTCATGATCTTGGCCAGTGGTTAAATTGATATTAATTAGAATATAAGAAAGGAAACAGAGGAATAAATTTGTAAAAGCCATTTGATTCTCTTGTTTTACTTGATCAGAATGGTTTGGCAAGGGGGAACTGAATAGTAATAAATCTCTCTTTTTTCTCAGGCCACACCAAGAGTCTTGCCTTCAAGCAAACGAGAAGACTTTGCAGTTAGATGGACCTCAAAAATCAAAGTCTATATTGGAAGAGTAATAACTAACAATCAAAACCGTTTTCATTGGGACCAGAAGATCCTGATTCCACTTTACAACCTTCACCAACCATTTTCAAGTTCAATTGGTCCAAGAGACTGACTTTTCTTTCCGCAGCTGGTCAACAAGTGTATATAGCGTCACGCATCTTCTATCCCAATCTAATTAGTGGCTCTCTCTTCTCCAACTTTCCACAGATTTTTCCACAGATTTGTCTTTGTTCTCTCTTCTCCAACTTTCCACAGATTTGTCTTTGTTCTCTTGGAAAATACGAACACTTTTTTCCAATCCATCATTGATGCGATGCCAATGGTGGGACATTTATTGTAACTTACTCTGAGTTAATTTATTACAGCATAATTCAAGTATACTTGAGTTATAAACATTCTTCTTTTAAGAGAAAATCTTAACTATGATAATTTGAATATAACTGTTTAATAAAATTATTATATATTTTTTTATTAGGATTAATTACATCCAGCCCTCTTTGAATATGAGTTAATGACACTTTAGTCCAAAACTCTATCAAATACTACTTTAAGTTATGTTATTAACTTTTCACATATAATTAGACCGGAAAGATTAAAATACTCTTATAAGATCTATTGTAAAATCTATTCTGTCTTTGAAAATATTGTAATGTGGTTGAAATTTAGTAAAAAATATAATGTAAAAGTAGTAATATATTATTGAAAATTAGAAAAAAAAAATCATACTAATAATGTCGTTTTAGATAAATAAGATATAAAAAAAATAAAAATTCAATATATTTACCATGAAACTAAAAAAAAAATGAATATATGATACTAATATGCATTTTATACAGAAAGAAATTAAAAATAATAATTTTAGAGATGTGATAGACTTTATAGTGGGTCTTATAAGGTCTGTATAATATAATTGTGTGAGTAAAGCTAACCATAAAATTATTTTCTAAAAGATTAGACTAAAGTGTAATTAATTTATATTGGAGAGTACTGGGTGTAATTAACTCTTTTAATTATCATAATTATATTAATAATTAATTAAATTTTACAATTATAATTATCTTCATAAACTTACGGATTTACGTGTTATAGAGGTCAAAAAATCCTCCGGTGGAGAACCCAGAAAAAAAAGAAAATGAAAATTGATTCCCTTCACATCACTTACTGATCAGGTTGGAGTGTAGTATCCTCTGCCCTCTTTCCACAATTTATTTGATAAATCTCGTCCCTGTCCTTGGCATTACACATACTCAATTATTGGCAATAACAACTGGGAATCCTAATGCCTACTTTGAAATTCTTCGTGTTCTTTCTGTTTCTCTCAACCTCCAGGTCTCTAATTAGGTCTGCAACTGCAGACAACCCGACATATGTTTATCATTTTTGCTCAAACACCTCGACTTTCACCAGAAACAGCACCTATCGATCCAACCTCAATCTTCTCCTCTCTTCTCTTCCCGCTAACGCCAGCCGCAGCAATGCATTCTCCAGGGGTTTCTTCAACGCCACCGGTGGTCAAGACTCTGACAGGGTCTACGGCCTCTTTCTCTGCCGTGGCGATCAAACTACCAGCACCTGTCAAGACTGTGTAACTTTTGCTACCAAAGATGTAATTCAACTTTGCCCAGTTCAAAAAGAAACCATAATATGGTACGAAGAATGCCTTTTACGCTACTCAAACCAGTATATTTTTTCTACAAAGAACACATGGCCTGATTTCCAGTCGTCGAATTCACAAAATGTTACGGACCAAGGCGGCTTCAACGAGTTACTGGGGAATTTGATGAACGAAGCTGCAAATCAGGCTTTAAATAATCCCAAGAAGTTTGCGACGAGAAAGGAAAATTTCACGGCCTTCCAGACAGTATACGGTCTTGTACAGTGTACACAGGACCTGTCAAGTAGGGATTGTGATGTTTGTCTTCGAGAAACTATTACACAGTTGCCGGGTTGTTGTAGCGGAAAGCAAGGAGGCAGAGTGTTTTTTCCGAGCTGTAATGTCCGCTATGAAATCCACCCGTTTTACAATGAATCAGCCGCTGCCTCACCGGCACCTGTGCCGGTGCTTCTGTCTCCTCCAACTCCGGGTACAGTACAAGTCCTAAGGTTTTATATATATATATATATATATAGATAGTTTACCACACACTCTACATAAGCTCATGCACAAAAAAAAATTAAAGAAGATTGGTATAAGAGTAATTGGGTCCATTAAGATTCATCAAATTAAAAAAGTTAGGTGGAATTACAGACAAAATAGCTTATCTCGTAGTCAACCTGATTAATGATTTTGGATGTTTAAGCATTCTGTCTGTTGTTAAGGCCATGAATTTCTACTTTACCGAATGAAACATATTGCTGCTTGTTCCTGCAGGGAAAAACAGAATCTCATCCTCAACAATCGTTGCCATTGTTACTCCAATTGCTGTCTCTTCAGTGCTTTTCATTTCAGGACTTTGCTTCCTAAGAAGAGCGAAAAAGAAGTATCATGAGGTGGTGCAAGAAAATGGTAAATTCAAAAGCTATTTTATTGCCAAATCTGTCAATATTTACCCAGAGTCTGTCTACCTTTACAATTGCAACTTTTTTCTAGGACTGAATAATTTACTGTTTGCTTGTGCAGCTGATAATGATATTACAACTCTAGAGTCATTGCAATTTGATTTGAGGACAATTGAAGTAGCAACAAGTGGATTCTCAACCAATAAAAAGTTGGGTGAGGGTGGATTTGGTGAGGTTTACAAGGTATAAATGGAGTAACATATTTGCTTTTAGACTGTGGCAAAAGTTTTTGATGCAGCAATTCAGAAGGTAACACAAAAAATTTTTCTAAAGATTGTTGAATGTGCATTTACAGGGTGTGCTCCCTAATGGACGGGAAATAGCTGTGAAGAGGCTATCAAAAAGCTCCGGGCAAGGTTTAGAAGAATTTAAGAATGAGGTCCTGGTGGTTGCCAAACTTCATCACAGAAATCTGGTTAGGCTACTAGGATTTTGCTTGGAGGGTGAAGAAAAGATACTTGTCTATGAATTTGTGCCCAACAAAAGCCTTGACTATTTTTTATACGGTCAGGATCGTTTGCATAACGCCAATGCTTTAAGAGCTGAACCTTTAATTTAGTTTGCATTTGAATTAAATTGCTTATTTTCAATTTGAAATTTGACTTTGATCCATGAACAGATCCTGAAAAACAAGGACAATTAGATTGGTCAAGTCGCCATAACATAATTGCAGGGATTGCTCGAGGAATTCTTTATCTTCATGAAGATTCTCGGCTAAAAATTATACATCGTGACCTCAAAGCAAGTAATATCCTGTTAGATGCAAACATAAACCCAAAAATTTCGGATTTTGGCATGGCAAGAATTTTTGGAGTTGATCAGACACAAGGAAATACAAGCACAATAGTCGGGACATAGTAAGTTTCTCTAATTTCAGCATGCTAAACTGTTGGATCATTTGCAAACAGAAAATAAAATGGTTATTATGACATTTTACAAGTTTTTGCTTGAAATTGGATAACAAAAGTATGTTATGTTTCTGTACGGATTATATCTGTTAGCAGAACTAGTTGGCCTGGAGTGTGATTGGTGCACATAAAAGTCATTTGATTAATTCAAAAAGATTCCTTGTTGTATACTAACTAATCTGATGGCTTACAGTGGTTATATGGCTCCAGAATATGCAATGCAAGGGCACTTCTCTGTGAAATCAGATGTGTACAGTTTTGGCATCCTGGTTCTGGAGATTATAACTGGGAAGCGAAACATGACCTTTTACCAAACACATGGATCTGAAGACCTCTTGAGCTATGTAAGCACAAATTCCGATGCTCTATTAACTTCTTTTTTTTTTCCCCTCTTTGTAAGGGCCAAAATATTCTTACTATATTGTTGCAGGCCTGGAAAAATTGGAGGGATGGAACACCCTTGCGATTATTGGATTCAACTTTGAAAGATTCTTGCTCAATAAACGAAGTGATTAGATGCATACATGTGGGATTATTATGCGTCCAGGAAGACCCCGCTAAAAGACCTCCAATGGCTACAGTAGTTCTCTTGCTGAGTAGTTACTCTGTTACTCTTCCATTACCTCAACAGCCTGCATTTTTCTTCGGTGGTCAAACAGAAAGGAGCATGCCCACAGAGGAGATTGATTACACTGATAATCCTACAAGCAAGTCAATGCCATCGTCTGTTGATGATGCATCAATTACTGAAGTATACCCTCGTTAGCCAGGAAAGAGTTTTCTGTCAAACAAGTATTTGTCAGCACGATGAAACTCTAATAGAATCTTATCATTTGACCAGTTGGATTCGCTTCTTCTTTATGAATGATCTATCAATGGCCAGGGGCAAAAGAAATATATATATATATATATGTATATATATATATATGTTCAATAACTTGAACATGCTTGTCGGGGGAGAGGATAAGGACATAGCATATCACAGCACTAACTGACATTCTACCAAAATAATTGGCATGATACGAAAGGTGGAATTTTATAATTAAATTTAGCACACTGGGAGTAAAACTTTCTTGGAACGAAGATTTAACTGAATCAAATCCGGGTATTAATCATCTGACACTAGTCTTTCATGGGACAGAGATGACAGGTCACCTACGAAATGTCAAATGCGTGCTTCTTCATTACTCATTCAATCGTATGATCTGTAAGCCTATAATTAATGAATAAATAACAGACAACGAATGAAAAACAGTATTCTCAAAATTTTCAATTTTCCTCCGAAATTATACCTCGCAGCAGATCTAGTGGGGAGACATCCTACTGATCTGAGACAGTGCAATAAAATTGGTTATTATAAAGAACATCAAATGCGAGCTCGTTGTAATAGTTTAACATGTGATGAACAATAATTCTAAAATGAAAGGAATAATCAAATGAGTAGCAGGGATGGCTCACCGTTTTACATATCTATCTTGGCGTAAACAAATCCACAGACGGCACAGACGGCATCAATCTTCTACTTCCGTCCCCATCAAGTCTTCTGGTCTAATTCCCCAACAGAAAACAGGAAACATCATCCTTCCAGTATTATTACCGAATACTCACCACGAAGCAATTACCTTTTGGGCATTGTTGAAGAATTTTAAAGGAATACAAGATGATCATCAGGCCTTGTAAGATGTGCTGACAGATGCCTCCCTTTCTTGTTGAAGAGAGTTGGTTAAGAATCAGCTCTGTTGGTCAACAAAACTGAATATATATTCTCGAGGGGGAATACTTAGAAGGTGAGGTGTTTTTTCTATTGATTAAGCTTCTTGTATTTTGGAGGTGAGAAGTTCAGGAGAATTGCTTGAGGGAAATCATGAGTAAGTAGCAGATCTTGATTCTCTGTAATTCTTGTGAGACTTGAGCTTGTGAATGAAGTTGGTTGACTGCTGTTCTTGATCGTGGATGTAGGCTATATGCTGAACCACATAACTCTTCTTTGTCTCTTGTTTCTTTGAAGCTTTATTTCTTTGCTGTGATTATATTGCTGCTGCTTTGATTGCTTGATGGTTCATGAGAATCGTCAATATGAGTCGATTCAAGTTATGCTGTGATCTTGAATGAGTTAAGGGGTTTCCAGTTCAACTTTTCTGGTTTAATTTCATTAATTAGGATTTGAATTCATTGAGTTCTAACACTTGTCATGATTATGTACCAATAAGAAGAAGAAAAACAGATGGAGATGGATTGGGAGATCTTGCTATTGTATACTTAACAATCCTTTACTGTCAAATACTAAAATATAAATATGGCTCCACATATGGCTATGGCAGCCTTGGTATTTTAACTGTTGCTTTAGATATACTTACCAAGTGAAAAGCATATTACAGCGCAAGTCTGCTCCAGAGAGACATTATCGAGGATCTAGCTCAGTGATTGAAGCCTCATTCACTGAAAATTGTTCAAAATTGCCTTCAGATTTCAATTCTAAATTATCCAGCTCTGTGATAGAGTGCATAAGAAATGCAGGCTTTGAGGGTACTGGGAGAGAAAGAGAGCAACTACTAAGCATGATAACAACTGAAGCCATGGTTGGTCTGTCAGCTCCATTTTCTTGAACACATAGTAGCCCAATATGTATACATCTCATCATTTCACTGCAGGAACCAACCCTCAGATCAGGATCAATTAGATTTATAGCTCTCCCTTCTTTCCAATTTTCCCATACCTGCAAAGATTTCATAATGTGTACAAAAAAAGGTTAATGAATTTTCCCTTTGTTTTGATAGCCTTCTTCCGAACGGAAAGATTGCATATTTACTTACGTATGTTAGAAGATTCTCATTCTCCTCTCCATTGCGGAAATTAGTATTCTGTTGACCACTTATAATCTCCAAGACCAGCACACCGAAACTGAAAACATCGGACTTGACTGAGAAGCGCCCATATTTTGCATATTCTGGAGCCATGTAGCCCCTGAAAACAGTAATTAGTTACATTAAATAGTCTTGTAGAGTCAAGGTACACTTGTTCATAAGCCATTACTTATGTTTCTGCAATATATTTGTAAGTAGGTCATGGTCAACATGAACGACTATTTTTGTGTTGCTTCAATGATCTATATAACAGCATAGTTGTATGTGTATGCTTCAAGTTTATTCCTTCGTACACATAGTATACTAATACTTACAAGGTTCCCACGATTCTGCGTGTATTGCCTTGGGTTTGATCAGTTTCAAACATCTTGGCCATCCCAAAATCTGAAATTTTCGGATTCAAGTTTACATCTAGAAGGATATTGCTAGCTTTAAGGTCACGGTGAATGATCCGCAATCTAGAATCTTCATGAAGGTAAAGGATTCCTCGAGCTATGCCCTCTATGATTTTGTAGCGCGCTTCCCAATTTAATAGCAAGTGCTTGGTTGGATCTACGAATTCACAAAAGCTATGACTTAAATTGATTGTAGCTAGGATACCAATCAGAATATATATATATATATATATATATGTGTGTAATACGAACTGAAAGCTTATCTGTACTTGAATTAGGCAGAAACTCAGATAAGAAACCAAAAGGCATGAAACATACCAAATATTAACTTATCTATGCTTGAATTAGGCACAAACTCATATATGATAAGTCTTTCATTTCCTTCCAAGCAGAAGCCTAGAAGCCTAACCAAATTCCTGTGTTGAAGCCTGGCCACCAAGAGGACTTCATTTTTAAATTCCAGTTCTCCTTGTCCTGAATTTCTAGACAGCCTCTTTACTGCTATTTGTTGTCCATCAGGTAGCCTTCCCTGAAATTATGTTAAGAATAAAAAGAAAGAAAGAAAGAAAAACGAAAATGATTGGAATTGCCTTTGAGGAATTAAAATTCAGACTTCGGTGCATTTAGACTTTCCGTTTCCAGTTTTTAAATACCTTGAAAACAGTACCAAATCCACCTTCTCCAAGCTTATTTTCCATGGAAAAGTTATCTGTCGCAACTCCGATGGTGCTGAAGTCGAATTGCAAGGATTCCGCTGGCTCATTTTTATCATCATCTTAATAACATTAAGAAGTTAGCAAATAGGTATGCCAAAAATTATACAGATAAAAAAAAATCAATCATCCTTCTGGCAAACATTCTTAAAGGGGCAGTTTGTAATATTGATGAAAGTCCTGGTGTTTTGCAACTCTTATATCAGAGTTAATTGAAGCATCCATAAAATTAAACCAGCTTAAATTAATTTGATAGAGATGCATGTTTTAAAAAACGTATATCACCTGTTCTCTCCACCTTAATTCTCATATCGTGCTTTATCTTCCTCCCCATTAGAAGGACAAAAATGAAGGCAACAGCTGAAATGAAAATAATTGATGAAACAACAATAAATATCACAATGGTTCCAGATGCAATATTGCTTCCTTTATCGTCTGCACAGAACAGATAAATTTGTATTTATGTTAAATTACGGAGAGAGGTTAGATTGTTATCTCCATAAAAGTTAAAAGGTCAGTATGAACATACCAGAGGTGGTGTTAGTTAAAGGCAGAGGAGGAACAGTAGGTGCTAACGAAGGAGATGGCTGTGGATCATTATCCGCAGTAGCTTCATAGAAGGGATACAAATCCCAGCGGAAAAAATAGTTAGGCCTATGGACAAAACCTCCTTGGCTCCCGTGGCAGCAACTCTGAAGGAAAGCCACAGATTGATCCAGACAAACGTCACAATTGCTCTTGTATATGTCTGGAGTACACTGCATTAAAGCATATATCTTTGAAAACGATGTCAAGTTTGCTTCTCCAGTTGCAAACTTTAGCTTAAAAGAGCCAGAGGAAGCTTTGATCACTATACGCTCCATCAAACTCTGCCAAACTTGATGCCATGTTGAGTTTGTTGTAATATTTTTCTCATTATGTCCTGCATTCATGGGATCCAGCTCCAGTATTCCAAAAAAGGAGCGGTTTGCATAGCGTACAATGCATGAAGGACTCGCTCCCCATGAAATTGCTTCTTTTTGGTTTGGACATTTAGTTGTGATGGCTTGAATAGCGGAATTAACACAGGTGGAACAAGTTTCGACAGAAGAATCTCCTCTGCAAAGCGCAAGTGCATAAACTCTGTCTGGGTCTTGGCCAACTGTGGCCGTGGAGAAACCACCATCTACTGGTGCAGTTGAAGCAAGAGATGAAAGGACGAAATTGAGGTTTCTTCCATAGGTACTGTTGGTTGTGAAGTTTCCTCTGTCGTAACACTTTTCCTCCGTCGTAACAGTGGTAAAATTGATACTAATTAGAATAAAAGAAACGAAACAAAGCAACGATAAATTTGTAAGAGCCATTTTATTGACTGTCATCTTAAGAAATCAAAAAGGTTTAGCAAGGATGAGCTTTTGTTGTCCTTTATGAAGTACGAAATATCGCTCCATTTTCTCATCCACACCTTCCCGAAAGGAGTCTACCTTCTACAATGGAGTCCTCAACTATTGCGATTCATCAGGAATAGTGAGAAGACTTGCTAATAGTCATAATACTGAAAATCTGAGACGGTGCAATCTTGATATAGTTCATTGCAATTTTAGTCTTTTTTTCATATGCGAATTGCGTTATGTCTTGCTCCCCTCCACTTTCCCAAAAGAAGGGCGTTATCTTTCAATAGAATGATGGCATGTGGGTGTAGGTCTTGGCTTCATTAGTCTTGTAATACATGTAACATTTTGATGACCAAACACGAGGTGACTGACGGGAGTACTGGAGACAAAGTTAAAGAGATTGTTAGGTCGTGATTTGCTTTGCTGGCATGGTTCAGTCAACAGTCAACCTCTTGCTTGCATTACTTATACACCTTGATTGTGATGGGACGAAGAAAAATAACAATAATCAATAATATCATGACTACGACACATTTCACAATCTATCACAAATGCATTACACGTATTGGGCACTCAATAGTTTACAAGGACCGCAAACATGAAAGTCGCTTTACTTTTTAACTTTCGGAAGTACAAAATGCAAAGTTGCTTTTATTGAGAAGGGCCTTAGGCTACTTTTAATTCAATAAAATTACTGATTAGTCCTTCAAAATCAACATATAAATATTGGAACATGACAAAATATTACGGGAAAATTATAAAAAAATGTATTAATTTGTTAAAATTAATTCTTTAACTTTCTTCAAAATATATATATAGAGAAAGTTAATGAATGTAACGACAAGAATCTAATATATCCAAATATTGAGAAAACAATCTAACATTTTAAGTTAGAAATGCCCATAAAGAATTCAATCTCAGATCTTGTGGGATTTATTCAATCCTTGGGAGATGAAACACAAACCATTAATTGGCCTTTTACTTTACATCACATCTATTGGTTTTGAGTACCGAAGTCTCCTCCGCCATCTTTTGCGTGTTCAGCCCGTCTCCACATTTTATTTGGTCAATCTCATCTCTGACATTATTAATTTATAACGCAAAAATGGAGAAGCAGATAGATGATTACTAAATGTATATACTCCGACCACAGTCGTGGATAATAACTAAGAAATATGCATGCTTTGAAATTTTTCATGTTCTTTCTCTTTTTCTCAATTTTAAACTTTCCAATCAGTTTTACAGTTGCTGTCGTCCCAACATATATTTCTCATTGTTGCTCAAACGCTACAACTTTCACCAGAAACTGCGCCAATCAATCTGTTGGGAAATTTGACTCCTTTTCAGAAAGGATTTGTATCCTTATTGAAGAGTTTTCTTACATTCTTAATACTAGTTTTCTAAACGGGTTAACTTACTTAAGGAATAATTAGAGTTAAATAGGGAAAGGAGTTAACTTGTTCAAGTTAAAGAAGTAACAAGATTATGAGTCTTGGAATAAATAACTTATATTACACTTCATATATAAAGGGTTAGCGAATCAATTTAAGGTATGAGAGATAAGAGACGAGAGGGATTACACAATCGGTGCTCTCCATGGAGATGCGATAGGGGTGGTTTAGAAGCATTTGGTGATAATACTGGGTTAGCTACGATATCCCAACCTGAGGGAAATAACCAAGTATCATAAGTCCCAATTTGGGGGTGAACGACATTAAATTATTATGTCTTTGTGTGTGGTGTAATTTACTTAATACATTATCAATCTTGATGTTTAATTATGCTTACATGTGTACCTCAATAGTGGTATGGCAGCTCTAGATGACAAAAATATGAGACTAAGTAATCCGAGATTTGATACAAAAAAAGATGATGATCCTCTTGAGTCTATAAAAGTGTTAATCTTGGTGAAGGGAATGTAGAGGTACGAGTCTTATAAACATTGTGCATCCAATGGTTTTCAAGGGGCGCAGCTTGTTTACACTAAGGTGGAGACATGGTCAGTTGCAAAGGGTTGAGGTTATGTTCGCCAAGGCGGAGACATGGTTGGATAGATGCAATATGGTGGACTTATTTTCGTCATAATTTGTTGCTTGATTGCAAATCTCGTCAAGGTGGATATTGTTGAAAAAATTGATTCCTTTTTCAAGAAGGATTTGCATACTTATGTAAGGAGATTCCCTATCTTATTCCTAATACACTTCTTACTATTTATTCAAGGAATAATTCAAATTAAATTAGAAAAAGAGTTAACTTGTTCAAGGAGGACTTCAAGTTAAAGAAAGAATATGACTATGAGTCCTAGGAAAAATGGTATCACACACCATATATAGAGAGTTAAAATATTAATTCAATGTATGTGAGATGAGAGAGGTGTGAGATAAGAGACATGAGGGGTTTTACACAGTGGGTGCTTTCCATGGAAACGCGGAAAGAGCTATGATATCATGAGATACATAATGGTATTTGTTAATGTTTGTGCCCTTTTAATGTGTTAACCAACTATAGTGGATTTCTTCTTTCGTCATCGGATGTAGCCCAATTTAGAGTGAAACACGTTCAATTATATAGATCTTTGCCCTAACTTTCACCAAAAACAACACGTATCAATCAAACCTCGATCTTCTCCTCTATTCTCTTCCCACTAACGCTAGCCGCAGCAATGGATTATCCAAGGGCTTTTTTAATGCCACGAAAGGCCAACACCCAGGCAGGGTCTACTCTGATGGACAAGATATTGTTGAACCAGTAAAGAATATTACGCCATAATCTCCTGCAACTATTATGGCGACAATTTCTCTCCATTTCTTCCTTTGCTAGTTAATCTTTATTATATAATATTCTAGAATCTAATTGTATCTTCTCTGTTTACATTCCGGACAATTTCCTATTGTAAAAATATGTATAAAGACTCTTGTTTATAATGAAAGACATACAGCTTTGACATGCAACATTCTGTGTTAAAGTCTTTATGGTATCAGAGCCCTTAAAGCCCCCATTCCTCTTAAACTCGGCCATGACAGAAAATAATGATATCACGGTTATGTCTGGATACTCATCCACCTCTGTCTCCCTATGGTCACGGCCTCACCCCCCGAAGTTATCTCTATCAACACCGCTACACTAATTCAACATAAGCTGTCAAAAGGTGGAAATTATTCAATGTGGTGTTCTCAGATGACCAATCTCTTTCTTGGTTATGATCTCATGAAAGTCATGGATGGAACTTATCCTTGCCCTCCAGTTGATGATCTAGAATGCAAAATCTAGACTCGACAAGATCGACTCATTCTCTTTGCTATATAAACAGCAGTCGCAGGAACGACAACCTCTCTTGTTTAACGCTGCAAAAGTTGTCAAGAAGCCAGAAACAAACCAAAAACCACATATGCCAACAAATCCTACACTCGGATGGTTGGTCTTCTCGATTCACTCACCAGAGTCAGTCAAGACGGAAAGGGCATCTATGAGTTTATGCAGTTGGTCAAAACTATTGTAGATCATCTTGCCTTGATTGGCCATGAGATAAGTGACGGTGAGATGGTTGTACACACCCTCAACAGCCTCACAGATGATTACAAAGAAATCAAAGTTGCTCTACAAGCACGTGCATTCCAGTTAGTTTTGAAGAGCTGCTCGAAAAATTACTTAATTATGAAACTAATTTTAAGCATAATGATCCAATAAAAGAATCTACTCCAGTCGCCGCTCAGTACACTGAAAAGAACAAAAGAGGGAAAGGCAGAAATCATAACAACTCGCAGGGACAGGAAAGCACTACTAGCGGCTATGGTGGAAATCAAGGATCTAAGCATCAAAATCAAAGCTCTAGATACTGATACTATCAATAAAATCCAGGGAACACTGCTTCAACACCTACAGCCAGAATTCTCTCAAAGTCAATGGTATCCTAATATTCATGGAGGATGAACTCAACCTGTCTATCAATTATGCGATAAAATTGGACATGTTACCAAATTTTATCGATCATGATCTTTGCCAAATATTTCCTCCTAGCCTAGTCTCATCACATCACTTCAGATCTTCAAAATTTATCAATCCACTAAGATTATGGTGGTAATAATGATAGTAATAATGGTGTTATAGTTGGAAATAGTAAAGGCATTTCTATAACTCATATTGGATCTACTACACTTAATTTTAATGATTTTATCTTTCAACTTAATAATTTTGTGTGTTCCAAAAATTAAAAAAAAATTTACTTTCTGTTTGTCAATTTTGCTTACAAAATAACATCTCCATTAAAATTTTTTCCTGATTTCTTTCTTGTGAGGGATCTAATTAAAAGGGCATCCTTGGTACGAGGCCAGAATAAAGGGCATGTGTATAAGTGCTCGAATTCAAAGTATCAAACTAGAAGTACACCAAACTTAGCTTTCTCAGCCATCTTCACCATGTCATCTTCCGTAACTGTCTCTTCTTAGCATTGTAGTCTAGGTCACCCATCATCTAAAATTCTTCACAAAATTATTGCTATGACACCTTTGTCTAAGTCTAATACTATTTTTTTTTTCATTGTAATTCTTGTTTATGTAACAAAAGTTATAAACTTCTATTTGGCATTTCATCTTTAAATTATTCTAAACCTTTGGAAATCATTTTTATGGATGTTTGGGATTCAACACCTATTACTTCTTTCAATAATTTTTGTTATTATGTTATTTTTATGGATTACTTTACTAAAGATGCATGGCTTTATCCTCTCAAACACAAATTTGATGTAACGACTGTTTTCGAACAATTTAAACTTTGATTGGACATTATTTTAACACCAATATTCAATCTATTAAATACAGATGGAAGTGGTGAAGCTACAAGCCTTAGTCATCTTTTATCATAAACTGGTATTCAACATCTTAAATTAGCTCCTCAGCACTCACGCTCCTACATCATGCATTATTGCCTTTTAAATACTGGCCTTTTGCCTTTCAAATTGCTATCTATCTTATCAATCGGATGCCTTCACCTATTACTCATGACCAATCTCCCTTTTTTTTTTTTTATTTAATTTGGTGCCTCCTCATTACACTTTTTTGAAGACCTTTGGTTGTCTTTGTTATCCCTGGCTTCGACCATACACTTTTCATAAATTAGAACCAAGTTCTAAACCCTATATATTTGTTGGTTATTCTCTTATGTACCACGCCTATCTTTCTCTTGATTCAACATCTAACAAGGATTTTACTTCTCGTCATGTTCATTTTGTGGAAGATGTATATCCATTACGTCATTCCAATTCTTCCAATCAGTCCACCAACCTTTCCACCATAATAGATTGGCTTCCTGAAACCCCGAACTCTGCTATCAACAACTCCACATTTGAGAATTCACCTTTACCAACTGAAAACGCAATTAAAATACTATCCTTACCATTAAATTCTTCCCAAGAACACTCCTTACCTGAAACCTCTCCTAATTGCACATCATATCTCACCAAATCACAAATCCAGAATTTGAAATCCTCACCTGTGACTTGTTTTGAGTCTCCATTCGAGGACAACTCCCTTCATTTGCATGTAAGCACCACCTCATCTCCATCTCATTTTTCTTCTCCCTTACCAGATCCCATCCTTACAACGCTGGACTAAGGAACAACATTATTAAACCCAAACAGATGACACTATATTACTCCCTCTCTCATTAAACCTATCATGTGCAAAGAAGCCCAAAAATCTTTTATTTAGC
>CP135547.1:2198499-2240633 GCA_032402905.1 Khaya senegalensis | reverse complement strand
TAGTACACCCTGAAAGTAACTTTCCAATATTAGCATGACAAAAATCTACACTTTCTCTATAAGGAAAAGTGCGTTTAATTCCACTTGAAAATTTGCATTTGGTCCTTAAGCCATATGAGTTACTATGAGTAGACACAACTCTGCCCCCCGTAAAAGAAGCCAAAGTGGTAGTAGCTTTAATATATTGAAGACGTCACCTTATAATTACCTTATAGACAGGGCCGAAACCACCTTCTCCGAGTTTATTTTCATGAGAGAAATGTCTTGTAGCCTCGAGTGTGAGAGCTAATGGGAAGATAGGGAAATCATGCGATTCCACCTGCCCCTCTGTTCCTAAAATATCATTTGAGTATTGATCTTCAATATTTTTATCTTGGTTGGAGCGAAGTAATTTGACCACTTGTCTAATTGCTCTCTTCTCTGCAAGAAACCGTGATATTTAGTCTTGGAACAATAGCGAGAAAACTTCATGTCACTACAATATCATTTCACAATGCATGTAATAGCTGTAAAGAATATCACTTCTCATATTTCTGTTTTTGATGTGGCAAAGATTGTACTCTCAAAAGAGTGGTTTGTCGAAATCATAACAAGAGAATTGTAGTTGAAGATATTATTGACTCATAAACTAATAAATAACTCAAATTTGATCCTACCTAAATAATAATTGTTATTAATCAATACATTAGAACTTAACATAACTCGAGTAAAAAATTATTAAGCTGAATTTCAATTGAACAATAAAATCAAATAAAATTAAAAATAAGAATTATCAAATACTTTATCCCAACTTTCTATCTTACATCAATTGAAACTACTAATGACTTAGATTTACCGGAATAAGACTTGTAAACTATAACTTAACAATTATAAGCATCAAAATTGTGCAGATTTGATTTCACTTTGATAAGGAAATCACACCTAAAGGGGAAGTTTCGAAAAAACTTTTATTTTCTTAAATAGAAGCCCTTGGGCTATTAACTGAAATTCTCATGTAATTCCAGCAGCCAAAAACAAAAAATAAATGAAACAGTCTTCTCCAAAGTCTAACCATTGTTAGATATAATAGATAGAACCATAGAAAATGTAAAAATAAAAAAAAAAATAAAATAAAAGAGCATATCGTTAACTTACTTTTCCTTTCTAGATTACTTCTGATTTCCTGCTTTCTCTTCTTCCTTTGCAGAAAGATGCAAGTGAAGGCAACAATTGCCAAGAAGAAGACTGCTGCGACAACAATGATGACAGCAGTTCCAGCTGCAATGCCTCTACTGTCTGCATAAACAATTCGCATGTAAAGTACATATATAATCGAGAGTAGAATTTCAATTTGTTATTATGAAGTTAAAATAGTAGATCTATTTGCACATCATTTGAATCACAAATTTATTAATTGGATTATCTTCGCTTGAAAAGTTGATTCTCAAATAGATAAGAATGGGTATGAATTGATCATATACCATTGGAATTTGTACTTGTGGCAGGAGGAGATAACGCAGGAGTGTCAGCAGTCAGATCATAGAAGGGATACAAATCCCAGCGAAAAAAACAGCTCGGTCTCTCAACAACTCCTCCTTGCTTCCCACCACAGCAAGTCTGATAGGCAGCCACCGATTGACGTAAACAAGTGTCACAGTCGCTCTCGGATATATCCGCCGTACACTGCATTAATGCGTATATCTTTTCGAATGTTGTTAAATTTGCTTCTTCAGTTGCATACTTAAGCCTAGAAGAACTTGCAGAGGCTCTTTTCACCATGCGATCCATCAAGCTGTCCCAGATCAGATTAAACTGCTCCAAAATATTCGCTCTGATGTCAGCTGTATTATATACGCTTCTCGAAGGATCGAGCTCCATTTTTTCAAAAAAAGAGCGGTTTGAGTAGCGTACATGGCAAAAAGAACCTCCCCATAGATATGCTTCTTTCTGGTTAGGACATTTGGTCATAATATCTTGAACAGAGGTATTCACACAGCTGGCACAGGATTCTGTAGAAGTAGCCCCTCCGCAAAGCGCGAGAGCATAAATTTGGTCTGTGTCTCGGCCAAATGTGGCAGTGTAGAAACCGCCTTTTGCTGATGCATTAGAAGCAAGAGATGAGAGGATGAAGTCCCGGTTATTGCTATAGGTACTATTGGTTGTAAAATTTCCTACTTCGTCGACACATTCCTGGCAATTGGTATGGCTAAAGCTGATTAGAATACAACAAAGAAAACAAACGAATTTTGGAAAAGCCAGTTCCGGGTTATACATTCTCATATCTTTAATTAATGGAAGATGAACCAGCATAAGATTTAGAGAATTGAAACGTTAATAGCCTAAGGGATATTATTTTCAGTTTTGACGTGCATTTTATTTACCAATGAATGAGATTTGGGTTTCTTAAAAGTGATTCAGACTTTTCAAAAGTCCGATCAAGAAATTGCATTGCACATAAACGAATTTCTTTTGAGTGGACCGGTGCTTGGACGCGGTTAACTAATTTCATGACTTCCAGTGGTTAATGAAAGAATCTTGTAATTTCCAACTGAGTAATTCAGATTCGAACCACAAATATTGATCTGCTTTCGGCTTTCTGAAAATATTTTCGTCTTAGTGAATTCTTGTTATGCCTAATTTTTAATTAATTATGAAAAAATCAACACTGCCCAATAAGAAAATATTTATTTGATTAATTCATTTTTTATATTTTTTTAATTTTTCCATTTTTATGTTGTATCAACTTGTAGTTGATAGTTGGAAACTTACATTTAGGTTAAAAATAGAAGTCAGCATGGTTGAAAGTGCTTTCACGCGGTTTCATATCCATACATTGATAGCCATGGTAACCAAAAATTAAAATCGTGGTCAGCAAGTCATTCTCCACCATCGATTTTGAAGTATGATGTACGTTTAGAGGAAATTATGTGTTCAAACATTGACGTTGGCTTTCCCTTTGTGCAGCTTCTCAGAATGTGCATAATAAGTAAACAGATTTGACTGCTATTGGCAGAATAATAAATAAATTTCCAAATCAAAGGACAGTCAAAAGTGATAATGTCAATGGCATCATTGACATTTGAGGGACATGACAGGCAAGGAACCAAACCATTTCGTACGTACAGAGACAATTAACTGAATCTGAAAACCTTTCACGGCACTGAAAGGAAAATAAATGTCTAATTAAGTAGAATACTAGACCTTTCCGATTCTACTGAGACAGAAAAATTAAACTTGTCATTTAATCCGAAGGACTGTAGACTTGTCAAGTCTACCTTGGCTGATGGGATACGGCTTTGTTACATTCTTGGAAACTTCTGGGGATATCAACTACGGTTAAATTTGTATTAATGAATCGTGTAAGAGTCTTCTTAAATGGTTTTTTTTTTTTTTAATTAACTAATCTAATTTTTTATCCAAAATTATTTCTAGTCTAAAAAAAAAAATTAATTTGAACCAAAATACATGTTATTGAAAACCAAGACAATGGTTAAGTTTTTAAAGATCCATGAAATTCAACAATTTATCTAAAGTTTTAATTAATTATCAAGATTTTTAGATAAATAATCAATACTTTTTAATAATTTATGAAAATTTAGACAAAAGGCCTTGAACAGCAAAATAAATATTTTGAAATTCGGATGCTCTCTCAACAAAGTTTAGGCATCGAACAAAAAAATTTGGTTTAGGATCTTGGATACTCTCTAGAAAAAGCAGTGTCGTGGTAATAGTAGAGATGTAAAGTCCTATGTCAGCTGGGCCTAAAGTTGTGAAGCCCTAATAGGCCCAGATTGGGATAGGACAGTTAAGGCCCATTATAAGCCCGGGCCAAACCTGATCCAATCCTACATACTTATTTATTATGTTTTAATATATAAAAATAATATAAATTTATATTTTATTAGTAAATATTAAATAATTTATTTAAATATTTTACTCATTTGATCTATTTATATATTAAATAATTTTGATATTTTTACTTTAAATTAAAAATTTTATCAAATAATTCTCTTAAAATTTGTAAAAATTTCACTTTATTTCAAGTTTTTGTAAATAATTTAACTTCGCCTATTTGCCACTCCTAAAAACAAATGTAACACAGTTGTTATATTCTTTTCATTTGTTTCAATTTTGTTGTTCTAGAAGTGGACATTTTGCAAAGAGAGGGCATCCAAAACAAAAGCCTTTTTTTTTTTTTTTATTAAACATTACTTTGTAGAGACACTAAGATCCAAAATAAATTCTTTTATAAGATACCTAAACTTTTTTAAGAGAATATTTAAAATTTTATTTAAAAAAATTATTCAACGCATTAAGATTTAATTTAAATTTTTATAAATTTTCAAGAAATATTAATCGTTTATCTAAAAATCTTGATAATTTATAAAAAAAAATTGGATAAATTATCCGATTTTTAAAAAAATTAACTAAAAATTTAAGTAAATTATCAAGATTTTTAATAAATTGTCTAAAATTTCAATGAATTTGTCTCCCAAAAATTTGTATAAATATTCAAATAATTTATCTAGATTTTCAATAACATGAGCATTTTGGTCCAAATTACTATATGTTTATTAAAATTAAATAAAATCTTTAGGTTGAACTGAATACAATTTTGGGCCTCAAAATTCTGCCGTTTGATTAAGTCAAAAACAATTTCATAATTAACAAGACTTTAATTATAGTACCAGAAAAGACCACGCATGGTTTAATCCTACAACAGAGCAAAAAGTATGCCAAGTACCTGAACAAAAAGAGAGATATTTCGGCGCATGCACAAACATGCTTAAATACAGAGCTTCAATTCTATCCTCCCGCATGCACATTAACGAGGGTCTAGCTCAGTAATTGAAGCTTCATTCACCGAAAATTGAACGGAGCAGCTTTTCGATTGATCAGACGCGGTGAATAAATTATCCTGCACCATTGTTGTGTGCATAAAAAAATGCAGGTCGTGTGGGTAGTGGCAGAGAGAGAGAGAGCAGCTATTAAGCATGAGAATAACCGAAGCCATGGTTGGTCTATTTGCTGCATTTTCTTGAACACAAAGCAATCCGATGTGGATACATCTCACTATTGCACTACTTGAACCAGCCCTCAATATTGGATCTATCAGATTTATAGCAGATTCTTCGTTCCAATTTTTCCATGTCTGCATAACATTTAACACCCGTTAGATCTTTAGTTTAATCTCTTATGGCTATATTTTTCTGAAGATATAATATAATATAATACTTACATAGGCTAAAAGGTGCTCTTCTTCCGATCCATTACGAAAGCAAGTGTTCTTTTGACCACTGACCATTTCCAAGAATAGTACACCAAAGATGAAAACATCCGACTTCACGGAGAAATGCCCCCGCTTTACATACTCCGGAGCCGTGTAACCACTGAAAATTGAATTTGGCCAACGTAATTAATCAATTATATTTACAATCCAAAATATCTTTAGCCTTTTGATTTCAAAGATACAAAAAAGAACTAATTAAGTTTATCTTAATTGATGTGTGCTTACAAGGTCCCGACAATTCTACTTGTATCGCCTTGACTTTGATCCATTTCAAAAAATCTTGCCATTCCAAAATCTGAAACTTTTGGAGTCATTTCTGTATCTAAAAGGATATTGCTTGCTTTGAGGTCACGATGAATTATCAGCAATCTAGAGTCTTCATGAATATGAAGAATTCCTCGAGCTATGCCCCCTATGATTTTGTGTCGAGTTTCCCAGTCTAATCTTGAGCGCCTAATTGGGTCTGCAAATTTAGAAAAGGCCACATATAGAACTAATTATATAAAACCATTAAGATTGAAAACCAAGAACATAGGGGAGATTGCAACCATTACCAAATATGAAGTTATCCAGGCTTGAATTAGGCACAAACTCGTAGATAAGAAGCCTTTCGGTTCCTTCAAACCAGAAACCGAGAAGCCTAGCCAAATTTCTGCGTTGAAGCTTCGCTGCCAAGAGGACCTCATTTTTAAATTCGGTTTTTCCTTGTTCAGAGTTTTTAGACAGCGTCTTCACTGCTATTTTCTGTCCATGTGGAAGCTTACCCTAAAAATAAACCATATTAATCAAGAGGGGTAAATGCCAGATGATTTGAATAACAGTCGGTACTCTTTTTCGTGAGTTAGTGCTCAAGCATGACTTGTAAACAGTACCAAATCCACCTTCTCCGAGCTTACATCCAGTCGAAAAGCCATTTGTTGCATCTCTGATGGTGCTGAAGTCGAAATGCAAGGATGCAAGGATTCCACAGTATCCATTTCATCAGCATCTCAGGGATAGAGACAAGTTAGCACATACATATAGATCATATATATATATATATATATATTCTCTGAAAATACAAGGCAGCTTCTATAGCTGGATATTGTTCCCATATCTACCTACTTACAGAGGGACAATAATTTTTAATAATTTTTTTAAATTTTTTTACTTTTAAAAATTTAAGGACAAGTAAGAATAAAACATAATAAAAAATTTAAATTTTATTTTTATTTTTTAATTTTTTAGAAAATAAAATTTAGTTAAAAATAAAAAAATTTGTAAAGAATTCTAATTCATTTTCAGAGTTATTATTTTATTAGTTGCATTGATTGACGAACCTTTTCTCTCTTGCTTATTTCTGATTTCTTGCTTTTGCTTCCTCCGCCAGTAAAACGACACAAGTGATCAAGGCAGCGAGTGCCACGATGAAAACAATCGTAGTAACAAAAATGATTATGCCAGTTCCAGATACAATTCCTCCTTTCTTTTCACAAATCATAACCAATGACAAAATTGAATATCAGTGAAATACTAATAAAATATATTATATCGGTTACATCAATTTTACCAAGCGCGAAAAAATACCTTTGGTGATTGTCGTATTATTTGATGACGGAGGATTAATTCTGGGTGCAATGAGAGGAGATGGCGATAAAGAAGCGACAGAAGCTGTCTAGAAGGAATACGATTCCCAGCGAAATATACAGCTAGGTCCCAGAACATAACATAACCTCCTCTCTTCCCATTACAGCAACTCTGCAAATAACCCATACAGTTACGTAGACAAAATTGACAGTCACTCCTGGATGTAGCTGGAGTACACTGCATTAGTACATAAATCGTTTCAGAGTGTGTCAAGTTTACTTCTTCAGTCGCATACTTGAGCTTTGAAGTGCCCGAAGAAGCTCTTACCAATATGCAATCCATCAAACTCAAAGAAGCTCTTACCAATATGCGAACCATCAAACTTCGCCAGATCTGATCAAACCGTGCCAAATTTGATGTGATGTTATTCCTGTGAAGGATGGTTAAGACATCAGTTAGAGGAGGAAACATGACTGCTAATAGCTTTATCCTTCCTTGACAGAGTTTGTTATTTCTGTTAAATTCAAGAATTCTATATAAGTGAAGTTAGCCAAATTAAAGCATTAATCATTCAATTTTTTTTTCCTTCTTCTTGAGTCTGTAATTGAAGAAGTTTGATTTTAGTTTCGAAAGGGAGTTCTTGGAGGGTTAAGAAGTTTGAGTTTTTCTATACTTAAAGTCTGTTAGTTCTGTGATTTTTGTACATTTTGGCTTGATGATTAAATGAGTTTAGCTGCTGCTTTTTTGCTATGGATGTAGGCTAATTGCCGAACCACGTAATTCTTCTTGTTCTTGCATTGAATTGTTGATTATCCTATGTAGGTTTAGTTGATCTTGATTGATTATTGTTTTGGTCATTGTTCTGGGAATTTTATGTGAGTGTGACTTGCTGTTCTTAATTCCTGAAGTTGGTTGTTAGTTCTTGCTTATTTTGGTTCAATATAAAGAATTATTCTTGAGTTCATTTACGATCCAACAAGTGGTATCAGAACTTAGGTAGGTAGTGTTGAAGAAAATAGCTCAACCTAAGTTTGAACTTGAAAAATTCAATGGTGAAAATAATTTTAACTTGTGGAGAATTAAGATGAGCGTAATACTTGTGCATCAAGGGTTAGAAGATGCATTGCTGAGGGAAGAAAGAATGCCAACAACATTAACTGAAAAAGAAAAGAAGGAGATCTTGAATAAAGCACACAGTGCTTTGGTATTGAGTTTGGGAGATGAGGTATTGAAAGAAGTCTCAAAGGAGACAACAGCTTCTAGTCTTTTGGAAAAATTGGAAGTTAGGTATATGACAAAGTTTCTGGCTAATAGACTCTATAGAAAAAGAAGACTCTATACTTTTGCAATGAAAGAAGGTGGATCAATAAAGGAACTCCTTGATGAGTTCAATAGTATCATATTAGACTTAGAAAATATTGATGTAAAGATAAAGGAAGAAGATCAAGCAATGCTGTTATTAAGCTCTCTTCCTGCATCATATGAGCATTTTGTGGATACATTAACACTGGGCAATGAGTCAATTTCAATGCAAGATGTTAAGGCAGCTTTGAATTCGAAAGAATTTAAAGAAGAAAGATGAATTAAGAGAAGCAGGACAAAGTCAAGCTCTTACTACAAAAGAAAGATCAGAAAAGAAAAAGAACCCAAAAGAGAAAAATCAGCAGAGATCGAAATCAAGAAATAAGAAATTTAAATGTTTCCTATGCCATAAAGAAGAACACTTCAAGAAAAACTGTCCTAGAAGAAGAATAAACAAAAGCAGACAAAGAAAGACAATGGAAAGGCTACCATTGCTTCTAAGGACAGCAGCTCATCTTGTGATGACTATGAGTCAGAAAGAATGTTTGTGGGATTAGAAAAAGGGACAGAAGGACAATAGATTTTAGATTCTGGTTACTCGTTCTATATGTGTCCATATAGAAATTCATTTATTACCTATAATACAAGTTATGGAGGCAAAGTTCTAATGGAAAACAATGCTGAATGTACTGTAATTGAAGTTGGAAATGTCAAGATACAAATGACTGATGGTTCTGTGATGGAATTACAGAATGTGAGGCATGTTCCGGAGTTGAAAAAGAACTTGATATCACTTGAAATGCTTGATAAGCTTGGTTATACAATAAAAGCATAAAAGGGAAAGCTGAAGGTGATAAAAGGCTCAATGGTTGCATTGAAGGGTAGCATGATCAATGGTTTATATCTGCTAAATGGTGAAACGATTAATGAATCAATATCAGTTTCTGCAATCTTAAACTCTGATAAAACTAGGCTATGGCACCTGAGGTCAGGACATGTAAGCCAGAAAGGATTGAAGGAACTACATAAGCAGGGCCTATTAGGAACAGATCTTATTGAAGAACAAGACTTCTGTAAAAAATGTGTGGTAGAGAAAGCTTACAGATTCAAGTTTGGAAAGGGAAAACACATCACAGATAACATACTAGATTACATTCATTTTGATTTATAGAGGTCGGCATAAGAAAAATCAATAGGTGGAGGAAGATATTTCTTGTCATTCATTGATGATTTCTCCAAAAAAAACTATAGGTATATGTGCTAAAAACAAAAGATGAAGTGTTTGATTGCTTCAAGAATTGAAAAGCAATGGTGGAAAAACAAACTGAGAGGAAGGTGAAGGTTCTGAGAACTGATAATGGTTTTAAATTCTGTCATAAAGAATTCAGTAACTTTTGTGAAAAAGAAGGCATAATAAGGTATAAGACAGTTGGAGAAACTCCACAACAGAATGGGGTGGCAGAGAGAATGAATAGAACTATAGCTAAGAAGGTAAGATATGTGCTTAGCCATTCAAAGCTATCAAAGGTATTCTGGGCAGAAGCAGTGGTCACAGCAGCATATTTGATCAATAGAACTCCTTTAAAGTTAATAAAAGGATAGATACCACAACAAATATGATCGGGTAAGTCTGCTGACTACTAAAAATTGAAAATTTTTGGATGCCCTGCATACATACACACCAGGAAAAGAAAGTTAGATGCTAGAGTTTTAAGAGAAATATTTCTTAGGTATTCTAATGGTGTTAAAGGCTTCAAGATATTATGTACTAATTTTATCCCTCCAAGATGCATTATAAGCAGGGATGTGGTGTTCAATAAAGAGGATATGCTGAATTCATATAGAGGAAGTGAAATAAAGAATATTGTCAACCAGCAGAAGAAAAATGATAAGTTACCATAGACTATTCAAATTGAGGTGGAAAAACTAACACAAAGATATGATAGAGAAGAAACAGAATTAAAACAAGATTTTGCAAGTCAACAGCAACTGACATCGGATGGATATTAGTTAATCAAAGACAAAACAAGAAGAACAATTAGACCTCCTTCTAGGTATGGATATGCTAATCGAATAGCATATGCATTTTCTGCCATAAATGAATGCATAAGTGATGAACCAGCCACATATAATGAAGCTATTCAAAGTAATGAAAAGAAGAAATGGCTTGCTGCAATGAATGAGGAAATTGACTCATTACATAAAAAAACAAACATGGATATTAGTACCAAGACCAAGAGAAAGAAGAATAATTGGAAACAAATAGATCTTCAAGAAAAAGGCAAGAATGTCAAGTGAGGATCCAGTGAGGTATAAAGTTAGGCTTGAATAAAGGGCTACATACAAAGGGAAGGTATAGACTATTTAAAAGTCTTCTCTCCAGTAGTCAAGCATAGCTCAATAAGGATGCTATTGTATTTGACAGCAAAATTTGATTTTGAACTAGAACAGATGGATGTTAAGACAACATTCTTGCATGGGGAGCTTGATAAGAAAATTTTGATGGCACAGCCTGAAGGTTTTAAATCTCAAGTGAAGAAAGACCAAGTTTGCTTACTTAAAAATTCTATTTATGGCTTAAAACAATCACCAAGACAATAGTACAACTGATTTGATGAATTCATGGTCAGAAATAATTATCAAAGAAGCAAGTATGATTATTATGTTTATTACAACCATGTTGATACTGAAAGAGCAATATTTTTGCTTCTTTATATTGATGACATGCTGATTGCAAGCAAACTAATGCTTGAAATTCAAACTCTTAAGGATTGTCTGCAGGAAGAATTCGAAATGATGGATCTTGGTAAGGCTAAGAAAATTCTTAGAATGGATATTTCAAAAAATAGAAATCAAGCATGTTGTTTGTTTCACAGCAAGGTTATGTGTGTCAGGTTCTTGAAAGGTTTGGCATGATAGATAAAAAACCAGTGAACTGTCTATTGGGAGCACATTTTAAGCTTTCAGCAGATAATTGTCCTGTAACAGATAAGGATAAGTCAAGAATGATCAATGTACCTTATGCAAGTGTAATATGGAGTGTCATGTATGCCATGATATGCATTAGGCTTGACATTGCTTATGCTGGAAGTGTGGTGAGTAAATACATGGCTAATCTGAGTATAAGGCATTGAGATGTAGTCAACTAGATTCTCAGGTATCTGAAGGGGACTTTAAAAGTGGGTTTGAGGTTTCAAAATAATGAGAATCAGGATCAAGTACTGCAAGGGTATGTTGATGCTGACTTTGTAAGGGATCTGAACATGAAGAGATCAAGAACTGGTTATGTCTTCACTTTATTCAATGGTGTTATCTCCTGAAAATCAATTCTGCAACATATAGTAGCATTGTCTACAACTGAATCAGAGTATGTTGATGTTACAGAAGTTCTAAAAGAGGCTAAATGGTTACATGGATTCATGGCAGAATTGGGAATGAAATAGGAGAAGATTTGCATCAATTGTAATAGTTAAAGTGTTATACATTTAAGTAAAATTCAAATGAATCATAAGAGAACAAAACACATTGATGTAAGGTGTCATTCAATCAGAGAAAAAGTGTCAAAAGGAAGCATTGAACTGGTAAAGGTTCATACTGATGATAATACAGCAGATATGTTGACTAAGGCCTTAATAGTCTCTAAGTTCAGGCATTGCTTGCACTTAATTTCTATTAAAGAAGGGATTTAGATTATGCAAATGGAAGAAGGTTCAACAAACTGATTCATAACCAAGGTGGAGAATTGTAAAGAATGGTTAAGTTATCAATTATGGGAGGAAGCATGACTGCTGGTAGTTTTATCCTTCCTTGACAGAATTTGTTATTTCTGTTAAATTCAAGAATTCTATATAAATGAAGTTAGCCGAATTAAAGCATTAATCATTCAATTTTTTTTTCTTCTTCTTGAATCTGTAATTGAAGAAACTTGATTTTAGTTTCGAAAGAGAGTTCTTTGAGGGTTAAGAAGCTTGAGTTTTTTTGTACTCAAGGTTTGTAAGTTCTGCAATTCTTGTATATTTTGGCTTGATGATTAAATGAGTTTAGCTGCTACTTTTCTACCGTGGATGTAGGCTAATTGCTAAACCACATAATTCTTCTTGTTCTTGCATTGAATTGTTGATTATCCTGTGTTGGTTTAGTTAATTTTGATTAATTATTACTTTGGTCATTGTTCTGGGAATTCTGTGTGAAAGTGTGACTTACTGCTCTTAGATCATGAAGTTGTTTTCGATTCTTGCTTGTTTTGGTTCAATATAAAGAATCAATCTTGAGTTCATTTACAATCCAATAATTTCCATTATAGTTATATTTTGTAGGTTTAAGCTCTAGTTTTCCAAAGATAGAACGATTTGATTAGTGCACGATGCATGGAAAATCCGTACCTCCCCATGAAACTGCTTTTTTTTTTTGTTTCGACACTTGTTCATCATATCACCAATTGTTAAATTAACGCAGCTGACACAAGATGCTGGATTAGAATCTCCTCTGCAAAGCATAAAACCATAAATTTTGTCAGGATCTCGTCCAACGGTGGAAGTGTAGTAACTACCGTGTAGACATACATTAGAAGCAAGAGTTGAGAGAAAGAGATTGAGAATTTTACGATAGTTACCCCTCGTGAAGTTTCCATTGTCGTAACATGTCTGTCATGCGGTAATTAAAGGAATTTGGTAAAGAATCTTGTATTTCTTAACAAATGATTTACAATATATATATATATATATACACACTCATGTTCATTGAGCAAAAGGAAAGAAAATAAGTTAAAAAAATGGATAAATCTTTAGAGATTACAGTAAGAAGGAAATGGAAGATATTTTCTTAAAGTAACAAATTACTAACGATCGTTATCATGCTCCTGCAAGTGCAAGGGTTCAAGAAGGACACTAAGCTTGATGTGATGAAGAAGAAATAATTTCTAAGGCAAGGGCTTGGTTAGAAAATCAGCTAATTGATCCATTGTATGAACATGAGACACATAACAGCTTGCGAGTAACTTGATCACGTACGAAGTGAAAATCTATAGCGATATGTTTCATTCATGAATGGAAAACTGGATTAGAGTATAAGTACATTTTACCAACTTTGTCGCAGTAGATGGTAGGGGCAGCAGGCAGTATGATGCGAAGTTCCTTAAGCAGATTTGTAAGCTAAATGACCTCAGCAAAAGGAGCAGCAATGGCATGATATTCAAGTTTCGTAAACGAGCAAGCAATAGTGGATTGCTTCTTAGAGCTTCAACTGATAGGATTAGAGCCAAGAAATACAACATAAGCTGAGGTTGAGTGATAAGTATCGGCATCACCTGCCCAGTCAACATCAGTAAAAGCATGAAGTACAGGAGAAGAGTGAGCGGAGATAAAGATACCATAATGCGATGTGCCTTTAAGATATTGAATAACACGTTTAAATGTTAGCCAGTGAGTAAAAGTTGGTCTATACATGAATTGAGCTAATTTATTGATGGCATAACTAACATTAGGTCAAGTAAGGGAAAGATACTGAAGAAAGTCAAGCATTTGACGATATTCAATAGGATCATGATGAGAGGATCTATCGTTAAGCTTGAGGATTTCAAAAAGAGAAAGAAGAGTGCTAACCTCGTTGGCTTCATGCATATTTGTGTGATGAAGTAGGTTGTGAATATATTTGCGTTACGATAGGAACATGCCAATAATAGTGCGAGTAGTTTTAATGCCGAAAAAGTAACTTAATTGGCCTAAATCCTTAAGAGAGAATCAAGTAAAAAGCTGAGCGGTGAATGTACTGAGCATTGATGGATGACTGCCAGTAAGGATGATATCATCCACATACACAAGTAGATACATAACCTGAGATCTCAAAGTGTAGATAAAGAACGAGGTATCACTTTGAGAATTAGTGAAGTCGTAGTCAAGAAAAAAAGAACGAAGTTCATTGTACCATGCTCAAAAAGCCTAACGAAGCCCATAAATAGCTTTGTAAAGCTTAAAGACATAAGAGGGATGTTGAGAATCAACAAAACCTGAAGGTTGCTTCATAAATACGGATTCAGAGAGAATACCTTGTAAGAAGGCATTATTGACATTGAGTTGATTCACAGCACAACCACGAGTGATAGCAAGAGTACGAATAAAGTAAATAGTAACTAACTTAACAACTAAGCTAAACGTCTATGTGAAGTCAATACCAGGTTGTTGGTGAAATCCTTTGGCCATAAGGCGAGCCTTGTATCGAGCAATGGAGTCATCCGGGTTCCTCTTAATCCCGTAAATCCATTTACGGCCAATAATATTTTATATGGGAGAGTAAGGAACAAGAGACCATGTGGTGTTATTTTGAAGAGTTAGAAATTTCTCTCACATGGTGTTACACCAATGAGAATACTTGTTGGCTTGGGTAAAGGAAGTAGGTTCGAATTGAGAGAAAATAGAAAAGGTAACGGTGTTGAGAGAGAATTTTTTTTTTTTGGTTTATAGATGTTATTCTGAGCACAAGTGATCATGCGAGAGGATTCTGGTGGTGGAGAAGGGCTTGAGATAGGAGAATGGGTAGTAGATGAGGCGGCGCGACATGAGGCAGAATTTGGGGATGGTATAATAGTAGATTTAGATTGAGAAGGAGAATAGGACGTCGCGGTAGAGGTGGCTGGTCTAAAAGATTTAAAGACAGCCATGTCATGGTATGAAGATGGGGAAGCTGCAGTTGAGGCTGTTAGGCGAACTAAGAGAGGTGAAGGAGAAGAATTACATACCTGTGTCAGATTGATTCGAGTGACAGCCACTGAAGAAGGCAAAAAAGAGACAACTGGTAGAGCAATTATAGTAGAGTTAGGCATGGTGACTACGATAGAATTTTTTATTCTGAAAAAAGATAAATATTTGAAAAAGGAGTGATTAGAGAGAGACAACCCAGAAGATAAATTACTTTTATAGGGAAAAATGTGTTCAAAGAATACAGCATGACGAGAAACAAAAAAATGAGAGGAAGAAGGATCAAAGCAAAGAAAAGAGTGATGGGGAAGAGAGAAACCGAGGTACACACATGGAGGAGAATGACGTTTGTGAGTGTTGTAAGGACAAAGCCAAGGGTAACAAAGACATCAAAGACGCGAAGTGACATGTGTTTGGGTTTATGACTAAACAATTTGTGATAGGGCGTTATATGGTGTAGAATAGGTGTAGGCATGCGATTGATTAAATAAATAGCATATTAAAAGGCATGAGACCAAAAACTAATAGGAGGAGCAGCATTGTGAAGGAGTGTGAGGCCAGTTTCTACAATGTGGTAATATTTGCATTTAGCTTAACCAATATGCTCAAGTGTATGGAGTGGCGAGGATAGGTGTTGGATTCTAAGGTCAACAAGGAGATGAGAGAGGGCCTGATATTCACCACTTTCATCTGTATATATGGTTTTGATATGTGTTTAAAAATAGTTGACAATAAACTTAAAAAATTTCTTAAATATTGTTACTACATCATATTTTTACTTCAAAGGATATAATTACGTGTATTTTGTGAAATAATCAATAAAAATAATATAATATTGAAATTTTTCAAAAGAATTGATAAGAGTTGGACCCCAAATATATGAATAAAAAATTTGAAAATGTTTATCACAATTAATAAATGAATCCTTGAAAGATAATTTGTGATTTTTATTACATAGATATGAATCACATATTGTTTTTCAAGAAAAATTTAAAACAAAAATTTTATTGCTGGTTAGGATTTTCTTTTGAATAAAAGAGGATGGGTGACCAAGGCGTTAATGCCAAGTTGAGATGAGAGTGAGACATGAGCAGAAGGAGTGATGGAAGGCAGAACGGAGGACGCTGAAGATAACCACTCATACAAGTTGTGTCTACTCTGGCTTTTCGCCAAGGATGCCCCTATATTCAGATCCTTCACAAGAAAATGGTTAGGAAAAAGTTCAATGGAGGCATCATTTTGTTTGCAAAATTGTGGGACAGATATAAGATTTTTTTTAATCAATGGTGCACATAAAACATTATCTAATGTAAATGAGGTAATAGGAGAATTAATAGTTGAGAAACCAACGTGAGAGATAAGAATTCCATTATCGTTACCAACTATGATATCCTCGTTTCTGACATAATCTGAGTGCATGGATTGATTTTGGAGATCGAAAGTGATGTCGTGACTAGCTCTAGAGTCAAGAATCCAATTATTGCTAGGATTATTAGATTCTTCTTTAGCAAGATGAACTTGAGGCCGAAAAGTCGAAGAAGATGGCTATTCACGAGTTCTACATGTTTTTGCACTATGTCCAAGTTATCACATAATTGGCAGATAATCCAAGATTGGCTTTGATTCCCCTGATCATATTTGAATTTCAAAAGGGTAAGTGTGATTGTCCGTTGGAAGAACTTATACCTTGTCCAACGAAGAGTTGTTGTTGATTGGTCTGCACATTATGAAAATGAGAGTTTTTTCTGTTAGAATTGTTATTTTAGCTATTGTAAATGCCGTTATAACCACCACGATGGCTACCTCGACTACCACGGTAATTTTCTTGTCCACAGCCATGGCCTCTTAGAGTCAACTGGGCTATGATTGGTGTTTCTTCTTCTTTTAGTTCATCTTGGTTTCGAATTAATTCTTCATCAAGTAACTTGTTGTAGAGATCTTCAAACGAGATTAGAGTATCACAAACACGAACCGCTACAATGAGTTCTTTAAACTCATCAGTCAATCCATTTAAAGTGTAGGACATAATTTGAGCATCATTGAGAGGATGCTCAATTAATGCCAGATCGTCAACAAGGTTTTTCACCATGCTCATATAGGCGGTCATCGTTTTGCCTTCTTTTTTGTTTGCCATGAGAGAGGACATAATGGAGAGCATACGAGCATTGGAACGATTAGCAAAACTTGTTTCTAGTTTATTCCAAGCATCGAATGAGATAGTGCAATTGTTTATTGTTGGACTAATGGTGCTATTGATAATAGCATATATACCACGTAGAACTAGCCAATCTTGACGAGTCCAAAAAGAGTATTCGGGGTCGATAGAAGGCAAACATGGATGTGTTCCATCAACGAACCCGATAAGTCCATAACCAAAGGGTAGATTAGTCATGTGGGGCTTTCACGACACATAATTTCCTCCATTCTTGGCTAGTTTGAATGGAATTTAAGAAGAAACATTAAGGGAGATTAGATTTCCATTTGCTAAGAAAGAGTTAAATGACGCCATAACATTTCTAGGAGTTTGAATGACTGTCGACCCAGAAGTTGCTGTCGACGTTGTGAAGGAGTTTGAATAACATTTCGTTATGGAAGGATCGGGCTCTGATACCATAAAGAAATTTGGTAAATTATCTTGTATTTTTTAACAAATGATTTACAATAGATATATACACAAGTTCATCGAGCAAAAAGAAAGAAAATAAGTTAAAAAAATAGATAAATCTTTAGAGATTTATCTACTATATTTTACATAAGAGAGGTGTTCATTGCCCGAAGGGACTTTAATCACTTGGTATATAAATAAATAAATTAATATATATATATATATGTATATGTATATATCTGTGAGAGTGTGTGTGTATCTGTGTTTGTGTGTGAGTATATATATTCCTTGTGATGCAGGGCATTTCTCTTTTATATATATATATATATATATATATATATATTCTTTTTGACGCAGGGCATTTCTCTTTCGTAAAATGGGATCAATTATATATACATATATCTACAAATATATATGGGATGATTTTTCAATGTCTTCAATTACTGAGCTTCATAGAAAGAGCGAGGAGGCTTCTTGGAGCGAGTACATCAAAAATTGTTTTTGACAACTTAATGCAATTCCGAACATGCAGCAGCCTTTGTTTTCGTCTGTCATGTAGGTCCCCCAGTTCTCTATTCTTAGCCTCCTTGTAAGACTAGTAAAAGTCTTCTGAGCAGTTACGAGTGGAGACAAGGAAACCGTGGTTGTAAATGCCAGGATCGTAGTACAGTCTACCCAATGACAACGGAGTAATAAATGAGATGTGATGTGCCTTAATGTAAGCTTCCAATTACGACTATGACTTCAACGGTGTCTTTCTGTGCCAGATGCATTGATTCTCACGTAATCTCCAAGCCTCCAGACAACAGCTAATCGTGTCTGTTCTGCAACTTGAATCGCTGGAGTCAGACTCCCATGGTCTACAACAGCCTTCCTGAATGGATTTGTCACCTGACCAATTTTTGAAAGGTTTTTGTCATATACCTATAAAAAAAATAATTAATAAATTATTCAATAATTAAATTAAAATTTTTATATATTTTATTATTATAAATAAAAAAAATTAATAAAATATCTAATAATTGAATTAATATTTATATATTTTAATATTATAGGTGTTAAAAAAATCTATTTTGTCTTGGCTCAACATATTTATACAAATGAATAGCAGTGGTTGGGGATGGCAAAAACTTTCGCCTTGCTTTTACCTTTTTATATAATTGATATATAATTAAATTTATTTTTTATCAATTAAAAATTTATTAAAATAAAAATATAATAATTATTTAATATTAAATTAAATGATTAACTGTTATTATTAAATTAAATTTTAATATATTAATATATGATTAACAAAGAAAGAAATATAGTTCAGGTTTAGTTAAAATTATGCTGGTGACAAAGCCATATTTTTGGAACCGGCGAACGAGACAGGTAGGTCTCTGGAAAAACCTCCTTGTTTCGCATGTGGTTGGGAAATTGATATTCAGAGGCAGATTGACGTAGACAAACGCCACAATTACTCTTTGATAGGTCTGGAGTACACTGCATTAGTGGATATATTTTTGACAATAATGTCAAGTTTGCTTCTTCAGTGGCAAACTTAAGCATAGAAGAGCCTGTAAGAAGCTTTGAACACTAACCGAGCCATCAAACTATACCGAGTCTGGGCAAACTGCGTCAAATTGGTTTGAACACTTAGTAGTAATTGCTTGAATAGCTTTATTACCACTACTGGAACAAGTTTCTGGTGAAAAATCTCTTCTGCAAAGCGCAAGTGCATAAACTTTGTTGGGGTCTTGGCCAATAGTGGCCGAGTAAAAACCATCATTTGCGGAATTTCTGCCGCAAGTAATGTGTGTCTCGAAGCTTTATCTGTCATAACAACATTCATGGTCTTCAGCAGCGCAATTTCAAATTGATGGTAGTGACGGAAGGTAAGGATCCGCATTGACTTAGAAAATAAAAAATAACAAAGGTTTGAAATGAGACCAACCACAAAGTCCAAGACCAAAATGAGCATTTGAAACAGCAGGAAGTCCTTGAATTCTGGGAGTTTATTGCAACACCTTAGCTACATAAAGTACAGGTATGAACAATCAAACAAGTAGACCATGACAGAAGGCAAACAAACGACATTTCAGTTTAAAATAGAATATGTCAACAACGAGTTGTTTTTTGACAAACCAATAGAACGACGATTTGCTCGTGACAAAAGAAAAATTGCTACACCGCTTAGAAAAGTCGCTCGTCACTGCAGAAATAGACAAATTACGAACTTATTTAGTGTTATTTTTTTTTAGCCATAGTAATTAATGCTGCCAACATTTGAGAACTCATACCAGAGAGGTCTTGGAGCCCATCATCGAGGGTTTAGCTGAGTAATCGAAGCCTCATTCGTGGAACATTTGTCGGAATCCCTTTTAGATTGATCAGACAGATCCGGGTGCATAAAATATGCAGGTTGTGAAGGTACCGTGAGAGACACAGATCTTGTAAGCATCAGAATAACTGAAGCCATGGTTGGTCTATTTGCTACAATTTCCTGAACACATAGTAATCCGATTTGGATACATCTCATAACTTCATCAGTAGAATCAACCCTCAAAGTGGGATCTATTATCTTTGAGGCCGCCCCTTCCTTCCAGTTTTTCCATGTCTGCAAAAGTTAAACGATGTGCACGTGAAAATAAGTTAGAGATTTGGCGAATGTCACTGAACGGAATACATAGAAGCCAACAGGATTTGTAGTTTACTGAACGAAATATATAGAAGCCAACAGGATTTGTAGTTTTTAAATTTGTAGATACTTACAAAGGTTAGTAGGTCCTCTGCGTCATCTTCCCCTTCACAAAAACTACTGTTCTTTTGACCACTGACTATTTCCAAGGCCAACACACCAAAGCTGAAAACATCAGACTTGATTGAAAAGTGCCCACGCTTTACATACTCTGGAGCCATATACCCACTGAAAATAGTGATATATATACCCTTGATTATAAGCAGATCATCTATGTTGCATTGCATTAAGTTGAACTGATATATTTACTTACAAAGTCCCCACAATTCTACTTGTATTGCCTTGAGTCTGATCCATGTCAAACAACCTTGCCATTCCAAAATCCGAAATTTTGGGATTCATATCTGCATCCAAAAGAATGTTACTGGCTTTGAGATCGCGATGAATGATTCGTAATCTGGAATCTTCATGGAGGTAAAGAATCCCTCGAGCTATGCCAACTATGATTTTGTAACGCAATTCCCAATCCAGCTGCAAATGCTTGATTGGATCTATAGAAATTCACAAAAAGGAAATAAATAAATTACAGAAGAGATGTTAGGAACAAGTTACAAGCTGAGTACAGAGCTTTACGTTTACTTATATAGTTACGAGAACTATTTCTTAAGGAAAGGGAAAAGAGAAAAATCCGACTGAAAGCATACCGAATATGAAATTATCTAGGCTTGAATTAGGCACAAACTCGTATATGAGAAGTCTTTCATTTCCCTTCAAGCAGAAACCTAGAAGTCTAACCAAATTTCTATGTTGTAGCATGGTCAATACCAGGACCTCATTTTTAAATTCTGATTCTCCTTGTCCTGAGTCTCTTGACAGCCTCTTAACTGCTATATCTCGCCTATCAGGAAGCCTACCCTGAAATCATATCGAGAAAAATAATAGTATATATGCAAAAATATTTGAATTTAGCACATTTTGAGTAAACATTGCTCTTCTTTTTCAATAGTGAATGTTACATTACCTTATAAACAACACCAAATCCTCCTTGTCCAAGCTTATAATGAACAGAAAAATTGTTCGTTGCAACTCTGATAGTGCTGAAGTCGAATTGAAAGGGTTCCGCGGTTTCAATGTTGTCGGCATCTTATCAGTGGTTGGAAATCAACACATACACATACCAATTAATAATATGTAAACATTGACGAAAAGCAAGCACACATAAAAGGCATGTTTCTAATATTGGAGCAGGGGAATATAGTGGGAATACAAGGGAATATAGAGAATTTCAAAGTTCTCTTAATTTTTTTCTATTTTTAATTTAAGTAAATGTTTATACATGATATCATTAATAATTAAAGTTGTATTTTAATATTTTTAATTTATATTATAAAATATAAAATTTATTTATTAATTATTAATTATAATATGTGTCAACATCTATTTAAAAATAAAAAATAGAAAAGGCTAGAGAGAATCTTGATTCAAAAAGATTCATGGCTTCCTATTCATAGTCACAACCAACTTTAGAAGGCCATTTTTATCACATATTTTATTTAATTATTTTATACCATATATCATAATAAAGATCTAAATTTTTCACCTAACTCTCTATAATATTTTGCTATATTCTTCTAGACACTTCAATTTTATTATACACATATAGCTTTTTAAATTTTATTAAATTACAGACTACTTATTTTAAAAATCTAATAGCCGCCTTGCTTGAATTGAAGTAGCAGAGTCTGTTCTAGGTTTCCGGCTGGCAGCCGTAGAAAATATCAAATTCTCTTCTAAGATTTCTACATCAACTACCAATAGTAACAAGAAGAGAAATAAAGTAAAAAAAAAAAAAGATAATACTGTACTTACTTCTAATGTTCTGCTTTGACTTTCTCATGTGGAAAATGCCATAGGAGAAGGCAATAAGTGCCAGGAAGGTAATTGCAGAAACAACAATGATTGCAATAGATCGAGATGCCATCCTTCCTCTGTCTGCTTAAACCAAAAATGTTAGCACATCAAAATTTAATCCCTGAATTCGGAATTTAACGAAACATTTAGAAAGGATTGTGAGCAAACCTTTGGTGGTTAACTGCGGAGGAAGGATACTGGGCTCAGGGGAGGCAGGAATATTAGGTCTAGGAAGGGAAGTCTGCAACAGAGCTTCGTTGGTGGCATCAAAGAAGCGAAAAATCTCCCAGCGAAAAATACAATTAGGTCTCAAAATAGGACCTCCTTGCTTCCCATGGCAGCAACTTTGATAAGCTGCTATAGATTGACGTAAACAAAATTCGCAATCATTCCGGGATATATCTGGGGTACACTGCATTAATGCATATATCTTCTGTAAATATGTGAAATTTGCTTCTCCGGTTGCAAATTTAAGCCTAGAAGAGCCCCCAGAGGCTTTTTTTACTAAGCCATCCATCAAACTCTCCCATATCTGATCGAACTGTGCCAAATTCCATGTGATATTCTCCAAATTAGAGCCTGCGTTTATAGGACGAAGCTCTAATTTTCCTACAAAATAGCGGTTTGCGTAGCGTACAATGCATGGAGGATCTCCTCCCCACGCAATTGCTTCCTTGTAGTTCGGACACTTGCTGATAATATCTCTGCTTGCTAAATTGACACAGTTGGCACAAATCTCTGGAGAAGAATCTGCTCTGCAAAGTGCAAGAGCATAAACTTTGTTGGGGTCTGTGCCAATGGTGGCAGTGTAGAAGCCGCCATTAATTGTTACATTAGAAGCAAGAGATGAGAGGATGACGTTGCGGTTTTCGATATAGGTGCTACTGGTTGCGAAATTCCCTATGTCGTCGTCGCATTCCTGGCCATTGGTGAAACCACCGATGCTTATAAGCATATAACAAAGGATTAAAAGCAAATTTATCAAACCAATTACATGGTTATGCATTTTCAAATCTATACCAGAGAAAAGAGTTTTGTGAAATTGAAACAACGTAGAATTGGGGGAAGTAAATGGTTTATCGTCAGATGGTTAGCCCTCGTTTCATCTTATAAATTTTTTTTATTCCAGATGTAATCATAAACTAAATGAGAAGAAATAATAAAACAAACTTTGAGTCAATAAATCAATATATAATATGAATTCACATAGACGACTTTGACTAATAACATAGTAATACTATGTCAAATGTCAGAAAACTGAAAACAGTGCTTGGAAAAGAATGTATTACTCTTTAAAATCAATTTATGATGCAAAATTTCCCTCCATTAAAAAGGACATTCGAGGTTTTTTTTTGTTTCTTAATTTAATGAAAGAAATCCCCATTTCCTCGGCAATGGCAATGTCATACATCATAAATAGTGAGGTAGGAGACTATGCCGAGATGTTGGTGCCATTGATTATTCGTAAAAGTGCAAAGTCCACATGATTTGCTTGTGCATTGACAATAACAGTTGCAGTCATTTCTGCATTCATATAGGAGGGCATTGCCTTTCTAACACATGCCCATTAAAACAATTGGGCCAAAAAATTCTTCTAAAAAAAATATTTGCCCATGTGAATTAATATATATTTACGCGGATAAGTACGAAATTAGAAGAAATTTTGGGAGAAGCCACTAGAACCGGTTGGAAGAGAAGAAAAAGAAAAGAAAAAGGAAGAGAGAAAGAGAGAGAAAAGAAAGAGAAGAAGAAGAAGAATAATAAGGGAAAGAATAAGAAATTAAGAGTAAAATTTTTCTTTATTCTCCATTTTGAGAAGAAAATAGTTTATTTTAATGTAAAAATTATTGAAAATAGTAAAAAATAGATATATTTTTATTTTAGTAGTTTAATAGTTAAAATTATTATTAGTTTAAGTTATTGGACTCCAAATCTATAGATTTTGGATCAAATTCGATAGATTGATCGGAAAATTTCTCGAGAATTGTTAAAAAATTGAATGAAAAATTATAGAATTTGATTGGGAATGAAAATGTAAGAATTGCATAAATTTTATTTAATTTTGTAAATTAAAAGTTTTATGTGTAAATAGTTAAAAATTTTAAGGTTAAAATAAAAATTCTTATAATTTTAAACTAAGATGGTAATTTTTAATAATTTTAGGCCCTAGGTGTAAATATTTTGGGATATTTTTATAATTATTTATATTTTAAAATTTTTTTTAATAATTTATCAGTATTAATAATTTTTAGTTTAGAAATTCAAAATTCTAGAATTTTTAAACTGAACTTTAGTATAATTTTAAGTCGATGATTTATTTCTATTTTATTGTAGGCAGTATAAGGTATTAATTTGTTTTACTAATTATGTATTAATCTTAAAAATGATATCAGGTGGCGGTCAGGAAGAGAAAGATCGGAGGAGTTAAAAATTTAATTATCAGCATCTTTTGATTCAGGTAGGTATTTCACATATAATTGAGTATTTTGATATTTTGAAAAATTGAAAAGTATGATTTATATTAAAATTTTATAAAAAATTATATTTCAATAATACGATTGCTGTTCTGTTCAGTTTTGTATAAATTCTTCATGATTTAACAATATTATTATTGTTAAATTATGCTTCCAATATTTGCAATGCTATGAAATAAGTTGTTTTGTTATTACTGTGTGTAATTGGATTGTGAAATAGTATATGGCCTTTGTTTAGCACCGATGACTATGGACTTTATTTCAGTCTCACGGTGAAAGCCCGTAAATATAAAATTATGGGCGGCGATCCTTGAGTATAGAGTCTCTAAAATACGTAGGCTACAAATTTTTTAAAGGACAGTTCTTAGGAATAGTACCCCAAAATTATGCATTACACATAATGATAGCTAGTTTAAATTAGTATTGTGTTATCATTATTTATGATTATTTTCATTTATTTATATTATTTATAACCTATTTAATTAGAAGTATGATTGTTATTAGATTACTTGAAAAACTCTAATTATATGTGAATATCTATGGGGCATTAGCTCACACCTTACTTTTCAGGTTTTATAGGAGCAGTAGAAGATAGGTGAACTTGGTAGAACCTTACCCCTTTTTGCTAGATAAACTTTAGAGGGTTAATTTTCTGTATATATTGTGTTTATTAGAATATTATAAGAAGATTATTCATATTTTATTAAATAAATACATTAAATTTTAATGTGATGTTTTGTGTTGTGACAGTAGTTTGGAATATTATGAAAAATATTGAGAGTGTTGTAGAATTTTTAGGTTTGTAGGTTTTTATGAATATTGTCCATGTATAGTGGGGACTCTGTCAAAATTTTTGAAATTTCATAACTATCTTTTTAAACTCTAAATCACGAACCCTAATTTAAGGGGCTTGACAACCTTCCTCTAATAAAAGTCATCAAACCTAACAAGAAGTTGATGATAACAGAACAAAGATTGGGTAGGTCTGGTTTAAAGTTTTTGCTGATGACATATTTATTATGACATAACAATCCTAACTTATGCCAAAGTTTGGGCTCACCAAAGCCGTGTTTGCCGTGTTAAATGTTTGTTGGAATCTCCAAATATTTAGAAAAAGCTTACACTAAAACAATAAAACTGGTAAATTCCAGCCAAGTGAAAAAAAGACAAGACAGACCTATATTTGTTAAAATATCAACCATCTTACTGACTTCCCCATACGCGAGAATTTAAAATTTCCATCTTCTTTAAGTAAATGAATGCAAATAAACCACCAAGTAAAAATCCGCCTAGAAAAAGAATAATTGCAAGAGATGAGACAAAAGAACTTTGGTTAGGAAATTAACGCTCAATCTAAAGCTTATGCCCCCGAGAATAAACTTAGTCAATAGCCTAAACAACCGCCATAGCTTTGCAAAAGACAAAGAGATAGTTGATAGCATAAGAATATATAGAAAGACTCACAAGACAAAAACCACCACCATGGTCATTCATAGTCACCTTAATTCAACATAAGATAAACGAATTCCAAAGCATAAAAATCATCCTTGTAGATGTACCAAATTTTGGATTAAGTACCTAATATTTAAATACAATAGTCTTTACATGAATTTATAAAATTTTTACATACCTCAAGCTTTGCTATACGTATGAAAATTTATTAGGTGCAAATATTATAAATGTCACACTCTAAAATTTGAATGGATATAAGATGTGACATTTTTTTAACTTAAAAGACTTAAATTACGTGAAAGCACTGAAATTTAACTAATATACCCTTTTAAACATTCCTTAGTCTCAAAAACTTTATTGAATGTTTAAACAAGTCATGAAACTTAATGATAACGAAAGTTTTGATTGCCACATTTACTATAATCCTTAAGCTAAACTTTAAACATTGTGAAACACTTCAAACTAAATCCTCACATGCATCAATATCCTTCTTTAACTCTAACAATCATAATAAACTATAGTGAGAGATAAATTACTAAGCAAATTAGCTTTTTAATAACTTCATCAATAGAATCAACTATTAAAATGAGATCTATAATCTTTGCAACTATCCCTTCCTTCCAATTTTCACATATCTGTAAAAGTTAAAGAAAGTGTTGGTAAAAATAATTTAGAGATTTGGTGAATGACACTAAACGAAGTATATAAAAGCCAATAAGAGTTGTAATTTTTAAAATTTTAGATACTTACAAAGTTTTATAGGTCCTTTGCATCATTTTCTTCTTTGCAAAACAACTATTCTTTTGACCACTGCCTATTCTTAAAACCAACATACCAAAGCTAAAAACATCAAATTTGATTCAAAAGTGCTCACACTTTACATACTTTGGATTTATATATCTTGTTGATACAAGGTGCATTTAAAATTTTTATGGGTGCACTTAATAATTTTTAATTGAATTAGCAACTAACGTAGACAAAGCAGTTATTACTATTAGTTTGTTTTGATTGTTAAAGGCAGTTAAAATTAAAGATAAAAGCTAGTTTTTGTATCATCTTGTGAGCTTGATTAATCTAGATCTTAGTCACCAAATTTAGCTTTCTTAGATTCATTTGAAAGTTGTGAATGAGTTGTTGTAACTGGATAATTTTATTTGCTAAAGAATCAAGTCTAAGTGTGATTTCTTTCTATAGATGTAGGTAGAGCCAAATCACATTAATTCTTCTTGTTATGATTCAACTGAGTTATGGCTTAACCTTGAGAGAAGTCTAGCAAACCATTGTAGCTGGATTATGGCTTAATCTTGAGAGCTTGTTCATGACTAAATCACTTGCAAACAAACTGTATAAATAGAGAAAATCATATAATTTTACAATGTAACCTAGTGTTTCAATGCAAGAACACATTGACAACTACAAGAAGATCATTTCAAATCTAAAAAGTATAGCTACTAAAATAGATGATAAGGATCAAGTCTTGATATTACTTAGGTCATCATCTAATTCTTATAAGCACTTTGTGGATACTCTTTTATATGGAAGGAAGTCATTATCTATGGAATAAGTCAAAGCCACTTTGAGTTCAAAGTAATTGTAAAATAGTGACAACAAAAAAGCTAGTACAATAGGTGAAAGCTTGACAACAAGGAGAATAGTAGAGAAGAAAGAAGAAAAGAAGCCCAAGAAAGACTAAGAAAAGCTTGGAAATAATTCAATAACATTAAAACAGGTTGAAGAGTTTATAGATGCTAAATCAAATTGCTTAGATGAAGGCTATCAAAGTGCATATCTTTTCATTACTTCAGACAACAAAATAGAAGATCAGTGGATACTTGACTCTGGTTGTTTATTTCACATGTGCTTTAATAAAAATTTGTTTAATACATATATAGATTTTAACGATGGAATGATCTTAATGGAAAATAATGATGCATGTAGTGTAGTTAGCATTGAGACTGTGAGAATTATAATGCATGTGTTGATATATATCCTAAATTCAATAATATTTTGAATATTTAGTATATTTGTATTATGACATATTTTTATTTATATATATCATTTGATTATTTTATTATTAGATATCTGTGTATTTAATAAATGTAATAATACTCTTAAAATAATAAGTTTAATTTGTTCAACATTATTTTTAAATATCTCTAGTCAAGCATTATTGTGAATAGAGTAATAACAATATATAAAGACTAATATGTATAGTGATTGATAACAACATATATATGTTATGATATGAGATATCAAGTCAATACATAGGTATAAGTTAATGAACTAATGTACTAGACTGACCCATCATGAGAATGCTATGTGAATTATTATATGAGTGTCATAAGTGAATTTTATAGTGACAATAGTTTATATGATCCTTAAACTTGAGATTATCATGGTTTATAATATAAAAAATAACATATTTTAATATTTTCAAATATCGTCTATAATAAAATAAACTATAAAGAAAATAGTCAAATATGTCATAACTCGTGTAGAAAAATATATGTGACTAAAATAGGATTTATCCCTCCTATATAATGAGAGTAATATCTTGACCCTTTGATTGAGTAAAATTTTAAAAATGCATGACCACACTTAAATAAGTCAATATATGATATTAATTTTATTTAATAGAATAAGTTTACTCAAAATATTAAAAAAAATATAAAATTGAACTATATAAAAATGACACATTTTATGTGTCATTTTAATTAAGATATTTAAGACAAAAGCATTAAATTACACAATAACTGTAGAATCTGTGATTCAAAATTTATTTATTTTTATTTAGGAAGCTCACGTGGCAAATTTCTATTAGTGCTAAGTGGAAAAGGTGGTTAAAACTGGTGTTTAGTTTAAACTGTTTCTTGAAGAACTAGGAAGACAATAGAGTATAAATAGAAGTGAGATGCTAAAATTCAGTGAGGATTAAGAGAAAAAAAAAAAAAGAACAAAGGATAAATGCAGAAAAGAAAAAACAAAACAAAAGGAATAAGAATAGTATAAAGAGAGCAATTTCTTTGGTTTTCAATAAGGTTGAGTGAAGAAAAGAAATTGGAGGGTTATTTGTTCTTTGTACTTGTTCCAGGTTCCTTCTCTGAATAAAATTATAGTAGCCTTGTTCATTGAAAATTTTGTGTTTTTCTTTTATTTTTTGCTTGTATTAGTTCTTGTATTGCTTTAGTTGTAATATGAGAGTTGCTAATTTCTAAATTGAGTGTTAAATGTTCAAAAACTGATCGTACACATCAAGTGCTTGTAAAATAATTTTCATTAGTTGAATTCACAAAAATCTTTACAATAACATTGATCACAAATAAGGTAATGTCAAACTATTTTTGTCGTTAAGGTAGATATGATATATTACTAGACATTGTTTATTACTTGTAATACTAAAATCTAATTTTAATATTACTACTAACGTTATGAGAATCTATTAAGTCGTATATTAATATCAGGAATAATATATATATATGGATAATCCTAAATGTGTTTAGGATTCATTAAACAATTTGAGTATTAATTTTGACTAAATTTATTATGTAAAAATTAAATTAAATTTTACTAATATCTATTTTACTAAATAAATTAGACTTTATAAGAAAACCTAACCAAATAATTCCAGTTTAAATTGAAATCCTAAAACAGCAATATGAATATGTGACATTTAATTCTTATAAGTGTGTTTAGAGTTTGTTTTTCTATCCTTACTTTTGAGAAAAGAAAAACGCACAAAATATCACACACCTTAATCATAGGAGCTAATACTTTGAGTTAGATTATAGATCATGTGGATACCATAGAAACACAGAGACAATTGATTTATATTCATGATTTGGCAAAATCATCTAACTAGAGATATGTACATATTTACTGTTTTAAATTTTATATATATATATATATATATGAGATAACACTAGAATTTATTACATAAATTTTAGAAAGCATACCATTTATTTTTGTGTATTTTTTGCTGCGAATATATATTGGTTTGTTTACAACATAATGGTATGATAAGAACCTTAAGTAATGTTAGGTTTGTACCATATTTAAAAAAGAATCTTATCTCTCTTGACATATTAGATAAATCAAATTTTAGTCTTAAAATTAAAAATGAAATTTTAAAGATTCTTAAAAGGTCTATAATGCTGATGAAAGGAAAAAAATACTAATGGTTTGTATGTTTTAGTAGGATCAATAATGAATAGGGATATTGCAATTTTAAGTGAAGCAAAATTGATGATACAAAGTTATAGCATCTGAGATTAGCTCATATTAATGTAAGAGAACTTAATAAGTTAAATAAAAAAAGACTCCTCAATAATGTCAAATTAAAAACATTAGACTTTTATGAAAATTACATTTTTGGCAATGCTTGCAGGATTTAATTTAGTAAGGCCATATATAAGACCAAGAATATCTTGGATAAAATTTATTTAGATTTGTGAGGGCTTGCACAAGTACCATCACTAAATAATGGAAGATACCTTCTCTCAATCATTAATGACTACTCAAAGAAAGTATGGATTTACATGCTAAAAACAAAGAATCATGCACTTCAGAAGTTCAAGAAATGGAAAGTTTTGGTGAAAACACAAACATAAAGAAAGGTGAAAAGATTAAGAACTAATAATATGCTTGAGTTTTATAATAAAGTATTTGAAGACTTTTGTAAAGTGAATAGGGTAGCAAGGCATAAAATAGTGCTTGGAATAGCTTAGTAGAATAGTTTAGCTAAAAGAATAAATAAAATTTTGTTGGAGAAAACTAAATGCATGCTACTAAATTCAAAGTTTGCAAAAATATTCTAGGCTAAAGCAGTTGCAATAGCCTATTATCTAGCGAACAGAAGCCTTTTTATCTGTATTAAATTCAAAAACAATGCTTAGAACACCTTAGTAAAATGGTTTAGCTGAGAAGATGAATAAAATTTTGTTAAGAAACTAAATGCTTGCTAGTAAATTCAAAATTATGAAATTTTAAGGGTATTTGGAAGCTTTATGTGTATATACATTAAGCAGGAAAAACTTGAACCTAGGGCTATAAAAGACATCTTTATAAGTGTCCATAAGGTATAAAAGGATACAAAATATGGCGTATAGATAGAAAGCTATCAAAATGCATAATAAATAGAGATGTATGTTCAATGAAACTTCACTTTTGAAAGGATCTATGCATATAAATTAAGCTTCATCAGGCAATAATGGAAACAAGGACATAGTTCACATTGAGGTGGAATCAAATATACCTTAAGATGATTCAAAAAAAGGGTATATCTTGTGAAGAACAACCTCAACCATAAAATGACCTATCAAACTACAGATTGGCTTAAGATAGAACTAGAAGAGCAATCAAACCACCAAGCAAGGATACCTATGCTGATATGATTACATTTGCATTAACCTCTACTGAAGGCATAATGCAAGATAAGCCTAGTGTTGGTATATATTCTAAGTCTAATAGTATTTATTTCGGATATTTAACAAATATATTTCTTATGTATCATGACATTGTCGATTTATATATATTTGTTATTTCATTATTACATATTTATGTATTTAATAAATATAACAATATCCTTAAAATAGTAAATTCAATTAGTTAAATACTATTCTTAAATATCTCTAGTCAAGTATTATTGTAAATAGAGTAACAATAATATATAGAGACTAATATATGTAATTGCTGATGACAATATATTATATATTATAATATGAGATATCAAGTCAACACATTAATACAAATTAGTGAATTAATGTACTATACTAACCTACCATGAGAATGTTACATAGATCATTATATGAATATCATAAGTGATTCTCATAGTGATAATGAGATATGTGATCCTTAGATTTGAGATCACTATAGTTCCCAACATTAAAAATGATATATATATATATATTTTTTCAAATATCATTTATAATAAAATATACTATAAAAAAAATAGTCAAATATATCATGACTCATAGAAAATGATGTGTGTGATTTATATAGGATTTATCTTTTTTATAGAATAGAAATGATATTTTTAAAACCCTTTGATTGAGTGGAATTATGAAAAAGCATGGTCATATTCAAATAAATTAATATGTGATATTGATTTTATTTGTTAGAATAAGTATACTTAGGATATCAAAAAAAAATATAAAATCAAATTATAAAAGGATGACACATTCTATATCTTTTGTTCATTAAGATATTTAAGATAAAGAGATTAAATTACATTGTAACATTAGTTACGGATGTATTAGTAAATTCCATTCACTATTTGTAACACTAAAATTAGATTTTAGTATTACTACCAATATTATGAAAATCTATTAGAATGCATATTAAAATTGCTAATAATAATAACATTAATTCATAAAAATGAATGTGTGTGTGTGTGTGTGTGTGTGTGTGTGTGTGAAGAATTTTAGATTTGTTTAAAACTTGTTAAGATATTTGAATATTAAATTTGGTTAAACCTATAATATAAAGATTGAATTAAATTTGTTAGTAAATACTTTACTAAATAGATTGGTTTTTAATAAAAACGCAACTTAATGGTTTAAATCTAAACCAAAACTTTAAAATAATATTATAAATATATAATATTTTGTGTTTTTAGAGTATGCATAGGGTTTTATTTTCATGTGTTTTTAAAAAAAAAAAACACATAAAATAATCAATACTCTAAATACAAGAGTTAGCATTCTAAGTTGATTTTCAATCGTGTAGATACCGTAGAAATACAAAGGCATTTAATATGTATTTGTGGTTTAACAAGTCGCTTGATATACAGCTATGGCCATACGTACGTGTGTGTGTGTGTGTGTGTGTGTGTGTGTGTGTGTGTGTAACACTAAAGTTTATTGTATAGATTTTGATAAGCAAACACTTTTATTTTATTTTATTTTTGAATTGTATATATGTTTTGGTTTGTTTACACCTAAATCCTATTAAGAGGCCATGAAAAGTCGATATAGACACTTGTGGAAGAATTTAATGCAGATGAGATGGATTCTTTGTTAGAATTAGACTTAAGTTCTAATTCCAAAACCAAAAAACAGGAAGCTAATAAGTTACAAATGGATTTTCAAAAGGACAGAAGGAAGAACAAAGGGTGATCCATCAGGGTATAAAGCTAAGCTAGCAATTAGGGGTTTTGTTAAAGGAGAAAGGGTTGATTACAATAAGATCTTCTCACCAATACTTAAACATAGCTCAATAAGGCTGTTACTTGCCTTGGTTGTTGTCCAGGATATGGAACATGATCATATGGATGTTAAAACTATATTCCTTCATGGTGAACTTAAAGAATAGATCCTAATGAACCAACCGGAATGTTTTAAGTCAAAAAACAAGGAGGATTTTGTGTGCTTGTTGAAGAAATCTCTCTACGGCTTGAAACAATCTCCTATGTGCTTGTTGAAGAAATCTCTCTATGGCTTGAAATAATCTCCTAAGCAATGGTATAAGAGATTTTATATCTTTGTAACAAGTCATGGTTATGAGAGAAGTATGTACGATAGCTATGTTTATTGTCATAGGCTAGATTGAGGTGGAGTTGTTTACTTGTTACTTTATATTGATGACATTCTAATTGTTAGGCAATTTAGAAGTGAAGTAAACAAGCTTAAACAGATCTTAAAGGGAGAATTTGACATGATTGATCTAGGCAATGCAAGGAAGATTTTGGGGATTGAAATTGTAAGAAATATAAAGAAAGGGCAACTATTCCTATCACAAGATGACTTTGTAAACAAAGTGCCAAGGAGATTTGAAATGATAGATTGTAAATCTATTCAAACACCATTAGCTGCACACTTTAAGCTAAGTAATGCACAATCACCAGAATCAGAAAAGAATAAAGCCTATATGGAAAGAAATCTATATGCAGAGGCTATGGGAAGCCTCATTTATGCCATGGTTTGTACTATACCTAACATATCATTTGCTATGAGTTTAATAAACAAATATATGAGTAATTTAGGTAAGGTACATTGGCATGCAGTAAAATAAGTGTGTAGGTACTTTAAAGACACTTCAAATTATGGTTTAATGTGTAGACTGCCTAAGCATAATGAAAATGAGGTACTTGATAATGTAGATTCAAACTTTGCAAGAGACTTGGAAAAAAGAAGATCAGTTATTAGTTATCTTTTCACTTTTGGAGGATGTCTAATCAGTAAGAAAGTTGTGTTACATCCAATTATGGCACTGTCATTTACAGAAGTTGAATTTGTGGCTGCAGCTAAGGTTGTGAAGGAGGCTTTATGGGTCAAGGAAATTATAAGTGAATTAATGACTGATCAAGATGCCGTTGATATGCTGTGTGACAACCAGAGTGTCAAACATTTAGCCAAAAATCAAATGTACCATGAAAAAACTAAAGACATTGACGTTAGACATTGCTTCATAAGGAATGAGATAAATAAGAGTCAAGTGAGGCTAAAGAAAGTTCGTATAGATTTAAATCCAATTGACATGCTCACTAAGGTAGTACCAACAACCAAGTTCAGAACTTGTATGAATTTGATTGGTATTGGTGCTGTTTTTGAATGAACAACAAGGTGAAAAATGGGAGAAAAGCACTCGGGGTTCCTTGGTTCAGAATGCAAGGTGGAGAAGTGTTGATATTGGGTGCATTCAGAATTTTATGAGTGCTTTGTATCTGGATAATTTTCTTTACTAAAGAATTAAGTCTGAGTGTGGTTTCTTTCCGTAGATGTAGGCAAAGCCGACCCGCGCTAATTCTTCATGTTTTGATTTCTTTGTCATTATTACAAATTGTTTGATTTGATTTTTGTTTGTTTCCTGTTCGAATATTGTTTTGGGTGAAGTTTGAGTTAGGTTTGGGGTTCTAAGCACAACATACCCACTGAAAATATTAACCCACACATCCATGATTATAAGCAGATCATCTATGTTGCATTGCATTAAGTTGAACAGATATATTTACTTACAAATTCCCCACGATTCTACTTGTTTTGCCTTGAGTCTGATCCATGTCAAACAACCCTGCCGTTCCAAAATCTGAAATTTTGAGATTACCTGCATCCAAAAGACTGTTACTGGCTTTGAGATTATCAGTCGGCCTTGCCTTCCACTAATAAACGTCATTAAACCAAACAAGAGGTTGATGATAGTGGGACAAAGATTGGTGGTTCTGGTTCAAAGTTCTTGTAGGTGACATAACACTCCTGACTTTTACCAGAGTTTGGGCTCAAATAGCTGTGTTTACCGGTGCTCATGAGTTTATTAGCCGGGGTTTGTTCCAGTTAAAAGAACAAGGACGAAAGCACAAACCGTGATTAGACAAACCGGGAAAGCTCGCATCCGTCGAAGTGAAGAAAGCGAACCATTGGTCATTGCTGCGCACATATCAGTGGGCCTTGCCGTCCACTAATAAAAGTCATGAAACCAGACAACAAGTTGATGACAGTGGTACAAAGATTGGGTGGTTCTGGTTCAAAGTTGTTGCAGGTGACATAACACTCCTGACTTATACCGGAGTTTGGGCTCACATAGCCGTGTTTGTCGCGCCAAATATTTGTTGACATTTATAGGAGCAGAGTTGCCATAAAATTTAGGAATTAAAATGTCAAAAATACTAAAATTAAAGATATTAAAATTAAAAAATAATTTATAAATAAGAAATAAGCTGTTGGTCTTTTAAAATTGGGAGATCAAATATAATAACATAAATATCATTTGTGTTTAAACCATAAATTTATTTTATGCAACCTCTAAAGACAACCTCTGGAGTAAAATATATTAATTAAAAAAAATAGTACAAGAGAACAATGATATTTTTTACAATACAATTTCAGGTATTTATTTCATTATATAAAATAAATAAATAAAATTAATACGAAATTATTTATTTCATTAATTTATTTTTTTTATATATTTTTTTTCCATTTTTATGTTATATCAACTTGTAGTTGATAATTGGAAACTTACATTTAGTCAAAAATAAAAGTGAACATAAATGTATGGTTGAAAATGCTTGCTTGCGGTTCCATATCCATACATTGATAGCCATGGGAACCAAAAATTAAAATCGTGGCCAGCAACTCATTCTCCGCCCTCAATTTTGACGTTTAGAGGAAATAATGTGTTCAAACATTGACGATGGCTTTCCCTTTATGCAGCTTCTCAGAATGTGCATAATAAGTAGAGATTTGATTACTATTGGCAGGATGATAAATAAATTTCCAAATTAAAAAATGGAAAGTCAAAAGTGATAATGTGAATGGCACAACAAACTACGTAATAATATCATTGGCATTTGAGGGATATAACAGACAAGGAACCAAACCATTGATAACATTTCGCACGTAGAGAAACAATTAATTGTATCCGAAAATCTTTCACGGCACTGAAAGGAAAAAATAGAGAAACAATTAATTGTATCCGAAAATCTTTCACGGCACTGAAAGGAAAAAAATGTCCGACGGAAGTGGACCTTCTTGATTCTATCTCACGGCACCGTAGACTTGTCAAGTCTACCTTGGGTGATGGATGGGACCCGGCCTCGTCAAATTCTTGGAAACTTTTTGGGTTATCTATTCCAGTTAAATTTGTATTAATGAATAGCCAGAATTGTAAGAGTCTTCTTAAATTTAATATAGAGGTTTTTTTTTTTAAATTAAATGATCTAATTTTTAGAGCCAAAATTATTTTTAGTCCAACACAAGAATTTTACTTAATTTTGACTAAAAAAAATAGTCGAGATCAAAATACTTATTTTAAAAAATTTAAATAAATCATTAAATTTTTTAACAATACATCAAGAAACTCAACCATCCATCTAGATTTTCAATAATTATAAAAATTTTTAGATAATAATTGATATTTCTTGATAATTTATGAAAATTTAAAAAAAGTATTGAGAGAATTAAATCCAAATATATATATATATATATATATATATATTTTGAAATTTAGATGCTTTCCGGACAAAGTTTAGGTATTGAACAAAAATTTTATTTAGCATCTTGGATATTCTCTAAACAAAGTAGTGTTAAAAAGAATGTAATATAATTGTTATATTTTTTTTATTTGTTTTAATTTTTTTTTTCAATTCTAGAGCTGGACATTTTGTCTAGAGAGAATCCAAAATTTTTTTTTTTGGGGTAAAACACTGCTTTGTTGGTAGAGCATCTAAGATCCAAGATAACTTTTATGGTTCGATACCCAAGCTCTATCGAGAGAGCAACCAAGATTCAAGAAAAAGAAAAAAGTTATTCAACACTCTAAGTCTTGTCTAAATTTTCACAAATTGTCAATAAAAATAACTATTCATTCAGAAATTTGGATAATTTGTCAAAAATCTGAACAAAGTTTTGAAATTGTCAACAAAACATTCATAAACTCGAAGAATTTGTAAAAATTCTTGATATTTTGTTCAGATTTTCAGACAATTTACCTAGATTTTCAATAACATGAGTATTTTAGTTCAAATCAATATTATTTTAATTAAAATTAAGTAAAATTTTTAGACTGTAAAAATTGGGCCATTTGAATAATAAAAACCTTTATTATAATTAACAAACTTTAATTATAGTTCCAGAAACGGCCCCACGAGCCTTGATCCTGTAACAAAGCAACAAGTATGCAAAATATCCGAACAAAAAGAGATATATTCGGCGTGTTCAAACATGCTTAAATACAGAGAACTTCAATTCTATCCTCTCGCGTGCACACTAGCGAGGCTCTAGCTCAGTAATTGAAGTTTCATTCACCGACAATTGAACGGGTACCTTTCTCGATTGATCCGTTGTTGTGTGAATAAAAAATGCAGGTCGTGTGGCTAGTGGCAGGGAGACAGAGCCGCTGTTAAGCATGAGAACAACCGAAGCCATGGTTGGTCTCTTTGCTGCATTTTCTTGAACACATAGCAATCCGATGTGGATACATCTCACTATTTCACTGCTTGAACCAGCCCTCAATATTGGATCTATCAAATTTATAGCTGTCTCTTCGTTCCAATTTTTCCATGCCTGCAAAACATTTTATACCTGTTAGATCTTTAGTTTAATCTCTTATAACTATATTTTTCTGAAGATATAATGTAATACTTAAATAGGTCAAAAGGTCCTCTGCTTCCTCTCCATTACCAAAGCAAGCCCTCCTTTGGCTATTGATGATTTCCAAGACTAGTACACCAAAGCTGAAAACATCCGACTTCACGGAGAAATGCCCCCGCATTACATACTCCGGAGCCATGTACCCACTGAAAATTGAATTTGGCCAACATAATTAATCAATTACATTTACAATCCAAAATACCTTAACCTTTTGACTTCAAAGATATAAAAAAGAACTCTAATTAAGTTCATCTTAAGTTATGTGTACTCACAAGGTCCCAACAACTCTACTTGTATCGCCTTGACTTTGATCCGTTTCAAACAATCTTGCCATTCCAAAATCTGAAATTTTTGGAGTCATTTGTGCATCTAAAAGAACATTGCTTGCTTTGGGGTCACGATGAATGATCCGCAATCTAGATTCTTCATGAAGATAACGGATTCCTCGAGCTATGCCCTCTATGATTTTGTATCGTGTTTCCCAATCTAATCGTAAGCGCTTGATCGGATCTGCGAGTTTAGAAAAGGCCACATATAGAACTAATCATATAATATCTTTAGAACTGAAAACCAAAAACAGAGGGAAGATTGCAACCATTACCAAATAAGAATTTATCCAGGCTTGAATTAGGCACAAACTCGTAGTTAAGAAGCCTTTCGGTTCCTTCAAAGCAGAAACCGAGAAGCCTAATCAAATTTCTGTGTTGAAGCTTGGCCACCAAGAGAACCTCATTTTTAAATTGGGCCTCTCCCTGTACAGTATTTTTAGACAGCCTCTTCACTGCTATTTCCTGTCCATGTGGAAGCTTACCCTAAAAATAAATCATATTAAAAAAGAGGGGTAAATGCCAGATGATTTGAATAACAGTCGGTACTCTTTTTCGTGAGTTAGTGCTGAAGCATGCCTTGTAAACAGTACCAAATCCACCTTCTCCGAGCTTACATTCAGTGGAAAAGCCATTTGTTGCATCTCTGATGGTGCTGAAGTCGAAATGCAAGGATTCCGCATTATCCAATTCATCAGCATCTTAAGGATAGAGACAAGTTAGCACATACATATAGACCAAATATTTGTGTATATATATTCTCTGAAAATAGAAAGACAGCTTCTATAGCTGGATATTGTTTCTCTATTTCCAAAGTTGCATTGATTGACGAACCTTTTCTCTCTTGCTTATTTCTGATCTCTTGCTTTTGCTTCCTCCGTCGTAAAATGACACGAGTGATCAAGGCAGCGAGTGCCATGATGTAAACAATTGTACTAACAACAGTGATTATACGAGCTCTGGATACAATTCCTCCTTTCTCTGCACAAATCATAACCAACGATAAAATTGAGTATCAGTGAAATATTAATAAAATATATTATATCGGTTAATTAAAATATTCTGCATCATTTTGCATGACATCAATTTTACCGAGCGCGAAAAAGTACCTTTGGTGATTGTCGTATTATTTGACGACGGAGGACTAGTACTGGGTACAATGAGAGGAGGTGGCGGTGGAGCAGTAACAGAAACTGTATAGAAGGGATACGATTCATAGTGAAATATACAGCTAGGTCCCAGAACATAACCTCCTCTCTTGCCATAACAGCAATTCTGCATAAAACTCGTATAGTTACGCAGACAAGATTCACAATCACTCCGGGATATGTCTGGAACACACTGCATGAGTGCATAAATCGTGTCGGAGTCTGTCACTTTTACTTCTTCAGTCGCATACTTGAGCTTTGAAGTGCCCGAAGAAGCTCTTACCGTCATCCGATCCATCAAACTCCACCAGATCTGACCAAACTGTGTCAAATTTGATGTGAAATTATTCCCATGATAGTTACGTTGCCTAGGATAAAGCTCTAGTTTTCCAAAGATAGAACGATCTGAGTAGTGCACGAGGCATAGAAAATCCCTACCTCCCCATGAAATTGCTTCTTTTTGATTTGGACACTGAGTCATCATATCACCAATTGTTTCACTAACGCAGCTACCACAAGTTGGTGGAGCAGAATCTCCTCTGCAAAGTGTAGAACCATAAACTTTGTCGGGATCTTGTCCAATGGTGGAAGTGTAGTAACCGCCGTGTAGACTTACATTAGAAACAAGAGTTGAGAGAAAGAGTTGTGATTTTTCCGATAGTTACTACTCGTGAAGTTTCCAGTGCCGTAACATTTCTGTCCTGTGGTAACACTGATACTTATAAACATATAATAACGAAACAAAGCAAATTTGTAAAAGCTATTGTATGGTTAAAGATTCGCATATCTTAACCAGTTAAAGAGTCGAAAGAAGAAGAGCCAACGTACTATATTTTACAGAATGAGAGGTGTTCATTGGCCGAAGGGGATTTAACGAAAGATTTTTATAGAAGCTTTATTTTTAAAAGAATTCATTAATTTTAATCAATTCTAATTGATTTTTTTATCAAAGCAACCATATTCACAATATATTCAAATAATTTTACCCTCGTGGTCAATTCAAACAAAAATTATTCTCCCTCTCACCGTTACTTTCACTCTCACACTTTTATTATTACTTTCAATCATAAAAGAAGAACCAAATTTTCGTTCTCAAATTAATGACAACAGCAAACAAAAGGCAAAATTTGTATTGATTAATAAGGCATTATAAATGAATATGGTATTTCAAGTTTATCTAGTTGAATAAATGAATAAATAGTGAGTGACTGGTTGTAGCGTAAAACAAATAGAAGTGAAGTTGACATTTTTTAACTTTTTTTTTTTTAATTTTGTAGCCGAAAAAAAAAATGTATGTTCACGTAAATAAAATAGTGAAAAAATCCATCTTCTCATTCCAACAATTTAATGCAATTCATTGGTCATAGTCTTTTTCTGTCCTGTAGGTCCCCCGGTTTTGTATTCTTGGTCTCCTTGTAAGACTAGTAAAAGTCTTCAGAGACAAGGGACTTCCAGGAAGGGAAGGGAAGGGTGGTTTAGTCTTGTGAGCAGTTCCGTAAAGACAGCAGAGACCGAGATGTATTTTTATTTTTAAAGTGATGCCAGAAAGAATAAAAATAGAGACAATTTTCGATCGTTACTCCACTTTATCCTTTATATATTATTAATGTATTTTAGATTAAAAGTAAAATTAATATATATATATATATATCATGTATGATGATTGGCAAATTTTGTTATTGATAATTCTTTTAAATTGTATAAATTATAAATTTTTAATTTTGTGTATAATTGTAAACTAAATAAGAAAAATTAATATAGCAAATTTTGAATAAAATATGAATTTAAATAATACCGTATGGATTACACTTGCCAATAAATTTATAACGCCAAATTTCTATCTATTACACAGGTCGTCAATTGGATTTTTTGTTTTTTGTATTTCTTAATTTAATGAAATAAACCGTCCATTTCCTCCACAATGGCAATGTCTTACATCAGAAATAGTGAGGTAGGAGACTATCCCTAGATTTTGGTCTAATTGAGTATTCGTAGGCGTGCAATGTCTAAAGGATTTGCCAGTGCATTGCCAGTAATAGCGCAAGCATTACGGCATTCATATCAGCCGGCCTTGCCTTGCACTCACGAAAGTCATCAAACCAAACAAGTTGGTGAATGTGGGACAAAGATTGGGTGGCTCTGGTTCAAAGTTGTTGCGTGTGGCATAACACTCCTGACTTATACCGGAGTTTATTAGCCGGGGTTTGTTCAAGCTAGAAGAACAAGGACGAAAGCACAAACCATGACTAGACAAACCGGGAAAGCTCGCATTTTTCGAAGTGAAGAAAGCAAGTCATTGGTCATGACCGCGTTCGTATCAGTGGGCCTTGCCTTCCAATAATAAAAGTCATCAAACCAGATAACAAGTTGATGATAGTGGAACAAAGATTGCGGGGTTCTGATTCAAAGTTGTTGCGGGTCACATAACACTCCTGACTTATACCGGAGTTTGGGCTCAAATAGCCGTGTTTGTCGCTCCAAATATTTGTTGACATTTATAGGAGCCGAGTCACGATAAAATTTAGGGATTAAAATGTTAAAATGCCAAAATTAAAGATATTAAATTTAAATAAGAAATAAGTAGTTGGCTTTTAAAATTGGAAGATCAAATATAATAACATATATCTTA
>CP135547.1:2122748-2197999 GCA_032402905.1 Khaya senegalensis | reverse complement strand
TGGCAAATGGACTGGATCGTTATGGCACAACACGACACCAGTTCGGCACAAAAAATAGTAAGTTGGTATGAATCATGAGGGCACATGAATTTCGGAACGAACTCACGTTTTAAGCATAGAAATTCAAAAAGTAACCACACGATCGGCAAAATATATATATATATATATGAATAATTTCTTAAAATAATTTAAAATTAAAAAGAATTAAAAATGCACAGTAATAGAAATATATAAATTAAATTATAGTAATATTTTGGATAATTTTAATTAAATAAAATTTTTAAAAATAAATTTAAAAATTGAAAATAAAAAAAATTCATAACACAAATTAAATGAGATTGTTGTCAGGCTAACTTTTTAAAAATTATAAAAGGTAGAAAATACGAATAGACTTGAGTTTCATTAGTTAGTAATATATTTGTCGCCTATATGATGCTATAAACGGTTATTGCTTAAAAAGGCGTAGGGTTAAAAATTAAAATTGGATGGCTATTACCGATTGGGATCTGATCTGGTTCGAAATGGCTGCGATAGCTTGCAAGAAGCTTTAGCCAATCTAACAATAAAAAATGGTGACGGGAACAAACGATAAGGTAGGTGCAGCGAGTGAAGAAGTTACTGAAGCAAACACTTAATTAACAGTTCATTTCCAATGTAAAGTTCAGGGAAGTGGGAACTAAGCAAAATTTGTGTAGGTACTGTTGACAATTTGTGTCACGTAAGATGACCTATTATATGATTCATATCCCACTGACAAATATTCATCACTAATGGTCATTCTTTATCGATTTTCAAACCAAAATGATTATCTACTTCGATAAATTCACCACTTTAACAGGAGGTCTTCTTTCTCCTCAGTTGGAATGCTCCATTTGGTGGAAGTCTATGATAATGAACGCAAAATATTGAGCCACTTCGTTTACTTGGAAAAATAGTAAACATGGGACCAACAACATGACAATCAATACAACAAGTGATCAGAAAATAACCTTATTTATGCTGGAGAAGTGATCCTTTCGGTAAACACCTATAGTCCACAAACTAGCGTTTTTGTTTAAACAACGGCAGGGGAAGAGTGAACTGAGGCGTGATAATATGGCTTCTTCACGACAGCTGATATTCTTCTTCTGTTCCATTGTTTTAAGCCTTGTTGCTCTCACTGTTGCACAGCAACAAAAGGCACTGGATAACATCTGTCTACCAGACAAGGGCACCTTCACCAGAAATAGTATCTACCAACAAAACCTCAGGCGCGCACTCTCCTTCTTCAACTTTAACACTAAGATCAACTCTGGTTTTTATCTTGCTTCATTCGGAATAAAACAAGATCGAGTTAATGCAATGGCACTTTGCAGAGGAGATGTTAAGCCGAACATTTGCCGTGGTTGCATTAGAAGGGCAACTTTTGAGCTACAGAAACGTTGTCCCCACCAAAAAGAGGCTGTTATATGGTATGATAATTGTATGTTAAGGTACTCATATCGCTACTTCTTTCGCAACATGGAATTCGGGCCTTGGTTCTGGATGTATAACTTGAACAAAGTAGCCAATCGAAATACCTTCAACCGGGCATTAGTAACCTTGTCGTATAGACTGAAAATTCAAGCAGCTTCTGGTAGTTCTCGTCTCAAGTTTGCAACAGGAAGTGCAACGGTGCCAAACGCTCAAACGATATATGCACTTGTGCAGTGTACTCCTGATTTGACTAAGCAGCAATGCACTAATTGCATAAACCTAGCCACTTCGTTGCTTCGACGGTGTTGTTTTGAAAAACAAGGAGGAAGAGTTATCGCACCTAGTTGTAACTTCCGATACGAGATTAATCGTTTCTATGCATGACCTTAGAACTAATTAACGCGTGGACGCAGCGTCATCACCACCACCGCCACCATTACCAGCATCATTAGCATCATCGCTTTTACAACAGCTAGCTCAGCAGCCAGCAAGGAAATCTTCTTCATAGAACGCTGTTTTTTTGAGTTTTGTTCACATCAATAAGTCAGAGTTTTTCCTTTCTGGGTAAAATTCGTGTTATAGGATTGAAACGTAAAGTTTGTCAATCCATCTATCATAATAATAAAAATAGAACTTCAATAAGTTGTTATTCTGAAACATTTATGTTTCTTCCCTGCGCGTGTTTTTCTTTTTATTTATTTCTGTTTAATCACTCCAACTCAAATTATTTCGTACATACGCAACCCAGAAGGCCATCCCCATCTGCTTATTCATAAAAGAAAAAAATTCGTAGAAATTTGTTTCTTACACAGAAAGGTTTACAAAACTGGGAATCCTTCGGTGTGTGTATATATATATTTACAAGTGCCAATGAATAAAAAATGTATTAACGCTCAGACAGAGAGTCAAGCATGTTTAGGCATAAAATAATTTACGACTGAAACAACATTATTAAATATTATGTTCAAATAAAAAAAATGAATAACAAATATTAATTATAAGTAGTTTGGCGATATGCTTTCTTCTAAACCACCTAAATTTTCATTAACCTCAATAGGTCTCTCATTTTGAAAATATTATGGTTTGCCACCCAAGTTATTAGTTTTAAGGTTATTAATAATATAACTCATTTAACCCATAAAAAATTTAGCTATATCCTTCTAACAAATTTATTACATTTTAAATATTACTGGAAATGAAATAAACCTAACCTCATCCTCATAAATTTTTTCATAAAAAATTAACCACATGCAATTATTCTAATTCATTATTAACCAAATTTAATCATGGGTTAACGTGTTTACTATCCGAAATTAATTATTCTAATTCTTTTTGAGAGAATTAAAAAAGGAAGTGGATAACGAATTATCATTTAGTCCGGTGGTACTTAGCAAAATGGTATTAGTTTTGGTTTATCAATCCAATTAACAATTAATTTTACAATAATTATGACTCTATACTTGTAGTAGAACTACTAAAATACCCCTTCATCAGAATTAGCTACTTTTAACTCCTAAGCAAATCTTAGCCATGGTATTACTGTTTACCACTATGTTGAAGTAGAATGTATGCCAATCCAATTGTTGACTAGTGTTCTTGAATGTAAAATTATATGTATATACTGTAAAACCTCTTTAATCATAATGTTGAGAGTAAACTAATTTTATTACTATGAGAATATTATAAATTAATAAAGATGTAATTATAAAAATTATTATTTTGACTGAATTATCTTTAATGCAAGGAATACAAAGGTAAAGTATGTATTGCACTAACAATTTATCAATAAATTATGTCAAATTTGATGGATAGACATTGATAAATAAGATAGACAAACTTATCTTAAATGTCTAAATATTTGCATTCTCTTAAATTTTTTTTTGGTCAATTATCTAAATGAGTGATAATTCATGTATACTTTAATTGAAGAAGAAATTAATGTTGCAATTAGACAAAAAGAATAAAGAAAAAATTCCAAGTATGAAGTTTGAAAATACAAAAAAATTCATGTAAAAAAACTTTAAATATACTTAAGAAGTTAGAAATATCTTAGCTTTATTAAGAAGATGACTATGCTGGCAAGTTATTATGTAACAACAAGTTCAAGGATATGTTAACAACTCTAAAATAATAATAATAATAATAATAATAATAATAATAAATCATTGCCCAAATAATTTTAAGAAAATATTTCATCTTTTCTTTTAAAGTAACATAGTATATTTGTTTTTACAATATATAGATAATTATTACTATGTGAAAGCAAATTTTTTTAGATAAAATTTAAAAAAAAATTATAACTTCTTATAAAGTGGAGTTTATTCATACTTATAACTAACTTGAGACTAAAATTTGTTATAACTATATAAAAATTGTTCCTAAACAGAGTATTACTATAAAAAGGTTTTATTTTATATATATATATATATCGTTTTTGTAATTTAAATAATATAAAAATAGAATGAATGGTGAGCTGCAATAATATGAAGAATCTCATAATATTTCTTTTTTTTTCTTTAATTTTTTGGTATAAATAGATTGAGACCCTGAAAACTTTATAAATAAGGATAAAATATATTATATTCTCTTTATATATATATATATATATATGTGTGTGTGTGTGTGTGTGTGTGTATTTTCTTTCTCCAATTCAAATATTCTGCACATTGAATGATGTCACTGAGCACCACGCAACAAAACATTTTCTTCTACAAGCAGTAAGTGCTTGTTTAATAATTTCGTTAAGAATAATATATACTTGACAAGGAAAGGCATTGACGCCCGTGGTCTTTCGGGGAAGAAAACAACTCTTCGTGTAAACACTATTCTCCATATGTTGTCTAAGTAAAATGGAAGGTGCGTGAATTAGAAGTAATTATTGATAAAAAAAAAAACACTTTGATATGTCAAAATTGAAGCCACGGTTTAAATAATACTTTCTCCATATATAAACAATAGAATTTATATATATAAGAAAAATCTCTTAAAGAACAATGTAATACTTAAAAAGGAAGCTTCAATGAAACTTTGGTGCTTAGAAGAAAAACAACTTGCCTTCCAAAATACGTTTTGAGCAGATGATCAAGAATGATTCAGTCAAACGATTCCACTATATATGCTAGAAAGAATACCCAATTTAATGCTTTGAAAGTGGAAACCACATAAAATTTTGTTTGTCTTGACAATTGTGTCTAGTGAGAATGGACGGCTAGATTGTATCATTTATACAATTCATAATAGTGTCTTCGATCATCAGAAACCCACTAACTGGTGGAAAGTCATCTCTAAAGCAAGCACTTTGATCCTCTTTCCTCGAGTTGTCAGTCTTCCACTGCGAGATTGCGAAACCCTAATCAGTATCTTACATGCACTTAAATAAGAGTTTGGCTAGTAAAATGCCTTTAATTTTTGTAATTTTTATATTAAATATTTTAAGTTTTATATTTATATTTTAAATTTTATATTAATTAATTTAATTTTTATATTCTATATTTTTAATTTTTTTATATTATTTATTTCAAATTTTATATTTCAAAATTTACGTTAAAAGATGTATGATACGTAATATGTATCTTAGTCAAATTTTTTAAATAAACTCTAAACTTTTAACCTAACATCTCAATCGGATCTTACATCCCTTGATTAAACTCTAGACTTATAGTCTCCATCAAATATTAGAACATATTCATAATTCAGTCCCCAAAAAATACATGGTCACTGTTGAATGCTAAAAAAAGTAACGTATATTTGTAATAAAAATGGTAGATATTAGTTTATTTCTCATTTGACAGGTAATTAATAAACTTTATTTTCAAATAGATAATTAGTTTCATACATCTTTATGATCATAGGCTTCCCTTTTCCTCTCTTTGATGCCTTTACTTATAGGCTTACGAACTTGGTGAAACTGTTTTTAGTAGAATATGAAATTAAGACGTAGTTTGCATCAAGCTCTATCAGTTGATGGTTATCTTTGATATCAAATTAAGAATACAGTCCAACGAGTACTCTATTTGACAACGTTTATCTTTTCAATAAGTTCAGGTGGACTAGGAAACATTCAGCTTAACCTCAGGAATCAGGATATAACTGTTGACGCAAGGGCATGATCGTTGACCAGAGGTGAAGCAGAAATGGTCTTTCTTTATTTACATCCTTTGAGCAGGTAATAAATTCTCTGAGAAGGTAATAAGTGTTGATGTGGAGTCTAAAATTAAGTATATGAAAATTAAGACAACAAAATTAATTAATTATGATAGAATTGTAAATGAAAAATAAAAAATATATACGTGGCATAGTTTAATTGGATGATCCCATTGTAAGATTTTCTTTCATTTATTTGAGGTGACAGAACTTTCAACAATATGCAAATGTAGAGTTATCTTAAAAGCGAAACGATGATCACACGCCGAAGACTTGGAAAATCTGTTGCCGAAGACTTGGAAATCTGCTGACACGGGACTTACCGGACAATCAATGTGAACAAGTCAGTGATCGATCGGTATTTAATGGTGTAGAAGTGATCATCTCACACCAACCATTTCTCAAGCAGAAATACAGTAATTAAATTTGTCTTTCCAAATACAGTCCCATAGAGGGAAACTGAAAGGATGACGATGGCGTCTTCAAGATTGCTGTTCTTCTCTTCTTACTTTGTCGCCATACAACTTGTTGCTCTCACTACTGCCCAGATAGATGTGCCGCTGTTCCACCTTTGTTCAAATGAAAACGGTAACTTCACCAAAAAGAGCTCGTACAAAGCAAACCTCAATCGCCTACTTCCCTCCCTCTCCGCTGCCAACTATGGATTTTCCAACGCCTCCTACGGCCGAGGTAGCGATAGAGTTAATGCAATGGCGCTTTGCCGAGGAGATGTTAAGCCAAACAGTTGCCGTAGTTGCATCAATAAGTCTACTGTTGAGCTACGAAAACGTTGTCCGGTCCAGAAAGAAGCTATTATATGGTATGATAATTGCATGTTAAGGTACTCAAACCGATACTTCTTCGGCAAAATGGAATTCGGACCTTATTTCTGGGCGTATAGCTTGAAAAATGCATCAAATCCTAAACCCTTCAATCGGGCAGTAGGAACCTTGTTGAATAGCCTGAAAAATCAAGCAGCTTCTGGCGGTCCTCGCCGTAAGTTGGCAACAGGAAATGTAACTGCGTCAAAATCTCAAACCATATATGCACTTGCGCAGTGTACTCCTGATTTGTCCAAGCAGCAGTGCCGTGATTGCCTAAATAATGCAACTGCACTGCTTCCTAAGTGTTGCGCTGGAAGACAAGGAGGAAGAGTCGCTGCCCCCAGTTGTAATTTTAGGTACGAAACTGGTCGTTTCTTTCGCTTGGGGCTTTAATACCCCTACCGCCGCCTCCAATCATAACAACTCAGCAGCCTGCATCACATCGCTATCTCCTCCGTAGAATGCAGTTGTTTGTTGAGTTTTGTTAGAAAAACAGTTTATGAATACATCAATAACATAGAATTTTGCCTTTTTTGGTAAAATTCTAATGTCAAGTAGTTTCCTACAATATCAATAACACAGAATTTGCCTTTTTCGGTAAAATTCTAATTTCATTATTAGAATTTTGTTTTTCCTAACCTACTAGAAAATAATAATGACAAATATTATTTCATTAATATCTAATACTGATTGCTTTCATCCCACGTAAATAATAGCTTTAAAGTCATCACAATTCAATAAGTGACGAAACATTACTATATTGATGTGGTTTGTCTAAAGATTAATATTTGAATTATAAACCTATAAAATGCATTGGTGCACCATAATAACAAAATTAGATATGGTCAAAGTGCTGCATGATTGGTGCATTAGGTGCTACCTTTGGAAATATCAATAATACTTGCAAAATGGAAACCAAAATTGGATTGCATTGTGGGTAAGGTTGGACAAATTTGGTTTGAATTGATTTGAATCCAAAGTTCAAACTATTCTAAAATTGTCCATTTTAATTTTATTCAATCCAATTCAATCGGACAGTAGAGCTAAAAATTGATTCAAATCAACGATTATCCGTTTGAATTAATTTAAATTATTAGTTTGGGCCTAATTTTAAAATATTATTTTTTAATTATTTTATCAAATTATATTTTTTTTAAATTCAAAAAATAAATCTAATTATAAGTATTACATTAAAATACATTTATCTTTAAAGCCAAAAAATGAAAACCAAATTATATTTATTATTAAAACCAACAATAATTTAACTAAGCCCAATGTAAAATTAACAAATATAAAATTCTTTTTTCTTACAATGTGAAATAGCCAATAAAAAATTACCAAATTATAAAATTCTAAATTTTTTTTACAAATATTGGATTGGATCGGTTTGATGATCAATCTCAATCCAAAAATTGATCCAATTATTGTAGTTTAATTTTTTCAAATTGAAATCTATTCAATGAATTTTCAAACCAATCTAAATTGTCAATTGGAATTTGTTCGAATTGGATGTGGTCACCCTTAATTGTGGGGGTTGAATTTCAATTAAGGCAGTGGAAATCCATTAGCTATTGATGTGGTGGCCCCTCTTATATACAGGTAACTTTTCTACTTCAATTTTAGCATCCCAATTCAACTTCAATTTAAGCATCTCATTTCAATCCTTCTCAATCCCTTTCCATCCCATAACTTCTCTATTTGAACGTTCTCTAAAATATATAAGAGATGTTGTAATTCCACCTTTCCATAATGAATTATTCTATCCTTATTCGTGATTTTTATCCAAACTAATTTAGAAGATTTTCATATAAATCTATATATTGTTTATTTTCATCTTCATTATTAGCATTATATGATAGGCACAATTCTAAACGAAGTGAAAGACTAAACCTCTTATTTTAATTATTGTATTTATTTAGTAAGTATAATCACTTAAACATTGTGAAAAACTGAACTTTCTATTTATCTAATATATTTATTATTGTATTTATATGGTTAGCAATACCACTAAATTATGAAATATTAAGTTTTTTATATATATAACAATAATCTTTGAATTTCATTTATAAATATAATTAAAGTTCTAAGTATCTTGACAAGAAGTACTAAAAGAATTCTCAAATTTTTTCTGGGATAGTTTTACGAAGATGCTGGAAGTATGGACTACTATTTAAAGATGCTTGCAAATACTTCAACAAAATATGAAGGGGGTTTCTCAATACAAACAAAATACTTTAACCTTGCAACAAGTTTGCCTGTAAAATATGAATGATCTTTGTTTCCATCTTTATTTAATCTTTTGCCATTAACAAGGCATTTTTCTTAAGTTACAGCCCTCTTCGGACCCATAATTTTTAACTACACTAAAATAAAATGGTAACGTTGATAATGATGATGGAGGTTAATGTGATGGTAACAGGGTTTATTTTTAGCTGCTTTTGACTAACAGTTAGGTACGTTTGCCTATTTCCAGCACTTGTTGAGTTTTCTTTTATTATTATTATATAAATATGTATATCAATAACTCTTTTGAGCCTGGTCGTGGAAAATAGGCTCAAAGAAAAAGAAAAAGGATGATCAAGATTATAGAAGAGTCGACGAAGCTCCCATTACCATTAGTCAGAATAGGCTCCTCCAAATAAGATCTTCTTGATATTAAGTGCATGTCTTTTCTTACTTATATGCACTACTAAGTGCTTACCATTTAATTAAATTCGTGAAGAATGATATCTATATGAATATGGAATGGCGTTGATGCTGGTGATCCTTAATTTGGTGGGATAATAAAACTGTTTCCAAATTTTATGGCTTGTATTTCGCCCACTCTCATCTATGAAAATTATTCCGGGTTTCAAAATCTTCCCAAGTTTTTGTTATTTCCATATCCTGGTGGGATGAATGAAACTTTCATTTTCAATGTCTATAATAATTTTGTCAGTGAAATATGATGATTATTGATTATATCTCATAATTCAATCAATACGATTTTTTTTTTCAGTCAGTCTTCCACTGAAAAATTGTCAAACTTCAATTAGAATTAACTTATACAAAAAATATATATAACACAAAACTCTTGCATAAATTTTTTAATGCAATTTAATGCGACATTATTACATAATTATCACATAATTTATATTATTTATATTGGTTATTTTATGTTCTTATTTAATCAATATTGCATATTTTAGTAGCTTATATACAATAATTTGTATAAAAAAAAAAATTTATTTATTTATAATTATTCTGACTTTAAAATGCACTAAAGTCTCCCACTACATGTTTGCTAAAATTTGTGAGAAATAAAGAAGTGATAGTGCTTTCTAAGTTACAGGAATATTTCCATAAGTGCCTTTAAGTTATAGAATTAATCTCTAAATCCTGTTGTCACACAAATTTTGTTAAATTGGATAAACTATGCAAAATAACATATTCACTTCTAATATGCATTTCCTTTTTTATTTTTTATTTTTTTTACTTTTTATCTTTATTTTCTAATTCTTTTTAAAACTTATAAAAAAATTTAAAAATGTTAATCCAACACATTAGTCCATTCAGTTCATGCTATCATATTAAAAGAAACAATTTAATAAAAATATTTATTAAAAAATTTTATAATTATTTGCAAAAAATATATTTTCTTATAAATTTTATTCACTCATTAAACTATAAACTCTTTTTTTTTTTTTTCCTCAAGTTGTGCAGGATTCATCCAATGTATAGTTTTTAACACGGGTGTAGGACTACTATATACATGCATACTGCAATAGTCATTCTTTTGAGCATGTCATTTATGTATAATGCACGTGTCTGTATATTGTAGATGTGCACATATTTTAATTAGGCACGGAGCCTCAACATGTGTTAATAATAAAACTCAAGACTGTTTATGTTTATTTCATAATCTTTTATTATGTTAAAACTATAAATAAATAAATATGTATGTATGTATGTCTGTAAGCACAGAAGAACTAGTATTTAGCATGACTCAGAGGTCGGGGACGAATCCTCCAAAAGAGTAGGCAAAATGTACCTTGTTGCGCAGAAAGAGTCTTCCTCGAAAACCTGTTTATAAGTGGTCTACGTTTAAAAAAGTCTTCTACTAGTCAGAATGGCCTCCTCCCTAAAATTGGTAATGATAATCTTGTAATCTTTGATGTCTGATTGACAAGGAAAGCCATTAAAGCACGCGGTCTTTGAAACCCATCCCTTTCTCACCTCTATTGAACCACTCAATGGAATTCATCTACCAACTATTTCATTTTTTTTGTTATTCATTTCCTCCTAACTGATTCTTGCGAATAGGAATTTCCAGGAATATATCCTCTGGAAAAAAACACCGCAAAGTCGCTGGAAATTCTTGCTCAGAGGGACATGTGCTGTGGGTCAAAATTGGAGGCCCGATACTGTTTGTTCACTGTGTATATCATTACTCGTGATCGCACTGGCACATTGCCTGTCCTTGTCACAAACAAGTCAAGTGAATAAGGACATTCGACACTCGTCTCATACGTTATTAATTAGATTTTGAATCCTTGATTCTTTCAACTCAGCTGTTTCAGACTTAATATCAATTTCAAAGAAAGACAATTGATTAGACGACATCCAACAAACCAATGTCATATCACTGATCAAAATACATCAATACAACACTACGCACTGCAAAAGAGACAGGAAAACAGTTTTTAAAGTTATGGCTTCTTCCAGACCGTCTGTCTGGGTTTTCCTCTTTTTCATACCTGAAACTTCTCTCACACTTATCCAGCTTGAGTTGCAGTATCACGACTGTTATCGCAACAACGGCAACTATGACACCAACAGTAATTACGAGGCAAACCTCAATCGCTTACTAAATTCCCTCACCCAGAATACTAGCATTATCTATGGATTTTACAATGCCTCGTATGGTCAAAATGTTGAACAGTACGCATACTCGGTGCCAAGAAATCTGGAATTTTTAAGTTTTAAATAATCAGCTGAAAATTTGTTGTTTAATTTTAAAGTTTATCTTTAATTGTGTTTTAATATTTTCTTGTAACAGCCCTTGATCTTTGCATCAAATATTGACTAACTTGTTATTTCAAAGAAGTATAAAAAAAATTTGTTTTAATTGAATAAAATAGATCAGTTCTCGTTATCTTCATATGTTCTGTTCTTCGTAAATTTTTGGCTGGCTAGAAACAAGTTCGGCAAGGTTAAACACTTTGCTTCGTTTTTGAAACACTTTTCAAACATGTATTTCAGTCAACAAAAAAGCTTAATCATCTTCAAAACCAACACAAAATCCTGATAAAGTTTTTGCAACTACAATTTGTAGGCCGGACATGGAGCCGGACAGTTGCCGTAATTGTATAGATGTAGCAACGAAGAATCCGCCATCTGTTTGTCCCAATCATGTCATGGCCATTGCAGGATATGATGATAAAGGGTGCAATAATTGTATGGTACGGTACGCAAAATACAACATTTTTGGCTTAATGGAAAATGCACCTTATTTTTTCGCGTATGACCTGAGTAACGTGTCGGAGAATTTCGGGGTGTTCAATCAGACACGGGGTTGTTGGATAGGCTAATAAATGAAGCCGCAGCCCGGAGTTCTACTAACAAGTATGCTACTGGAGAAGTAGCATTTTCGATCATTGGATCAATTTATGCACTTGTGCAGTGCACACCTTACTTATCGGAAACTGATTGCAAAAAAGTACCTTCATGATGCTACTAAACTTATGCCACAATTTTGTGATCGAAGGCAAGGGGGAAGAGTTATTAACCCAAGCTGTAGTTTTAGACATGAACTAACTAATTCTTCAAGCCTTCGATTGAGGGACCGCAAGGCCCCCCTGACCTAGCATCATCACCACAACCACCACCACCAACAACCCGCAATGCCATTACTCCTAAAGGAACTTGTGAAGCTATGCTTGTGAATTCCCTTGAATATAACCTCTTGATATATCTAAATTTTGTTCTTCTATGCTTAGAAATACAACTTTGGTTACTGGAGAAGATTTTAATCTGACCAAAGGTCTTGGAAATTGTAGCTACAGAAAAGAAGAATCCCACAGTCATAATTGTTGTTATCTCAGTTTTTATTTTCGGGATATTGATCACAAGCATCCTCATCTTTTTAAGAGGGACAAAGCGGAAGTATTAAAATCAAAGTAAGTTATGCTTTAATAATTTTAGTTCTTATTATTCAAAGATAGAGGATTTCTTTTGATGTAACATAAATTATTTTAAGTAATTGTTTGAACTGTTTACTTTTACGGGGTCTTCCCTTTATTAACATATATGGGGCAGGACTACCCTTACACAGATGTCCTTATTAGCTCTGATTTTCCATAAGAATCTTCTTGAGCTCTGTTTTCTAATTTTCGTTTCTATTTGTAGCTCGCACATTTTAAGACTACACTTTAATTTTTTCCTTGTTGCTAACTCATTGGTTTTCTAAAGATGTGGAAGAACAAGAAATCATAAGAGCGGAGTCGTTGCAGTTTGACTTTAGCACCATAAAAGTTGCAACAGTTGACTTCTCTGATGCTAATAAGCTTGGACAAGGTGGACTTGGTGCTGTATACAAGGTAAGAAATTTCAAAGAGATAAGATGTTCCATGTGAAAATTTGGTATCCTTAAAGGTGGCAAAAACTTCTTTATATATATATATATATATATATATCAGGGCATGATTTCCGATGGACTGCAAATAGCTGTCAAGAGACTATCTAAGACTTCTAAACAAGGAGAACTAGAATTTAAGAATGAGGTCCTATTAGTAGCCAGGCTTCAGCACGGGAATTTGGTGAGGCTCCTCCGCTTTTGCTTTGAACTAAAAGAAAGGATTCTTGTCTACGAGTTTATGACTAATGCCAGCCTTGATCACTTCATATTCGGTGTGTTTGCCCTTCTTCCTTGTTTTAGAATGAGTTTCTGGTCATTTTTTAATTCCAGAGCCATATCTACTTGATGGATTTACAAAATTTTGCCCTCTAGTGAAACAGGTCAGACCTTCGTCATCTGGATTTACTATATGTTTGTAAGAAATGATCTAGTATGAACTTTTAATTCTACGAACTAATAATTGTTAGTACTTTTGTAGTACACTCAATTCATTGAATTTTATAATTTTCTAGGTTAGATCAAGCGAGAAAATATGGACTGGGAAAGGCGTTACAAAATTATGGAAGGCATTGCTCGAGGGCTTCTTTACCTTCATGAAGATTCTAGATTTCGGATTATTCACCGTGACCTCAAAGCTAGCAATGTTCTGTTAGATTCAGAAATGAATCCGAAAATTTCAGATTTTGGTATGGCAAGATTATTTGAAATGGATCAAACTCATAGTGATACAAACAAAATCGTGGGGACTTTGTCAGTATAACAACATCGATATAAAGGTTCTAAGAATTCATGAGACGCAATTGAAGAGGATAATGAAACAATTCATATGCAAACAAGAAGTGTTCAATTGTCAATCATTGAAACTAAAATTGAATTACCCTGATTTTATTATATATGCAGTGGGTATATGGCACCAGAGTATGTGATGCATGGGCGCTTCTCATTTAAGTCAGATGTCTTTAGCTTCGGAGTTCTTGTTTTGGAAATTGTCACTGGTCAGAAGAGAAGTAGTTTTGGCAAAGAAGAGCAAGCAGAAGATCTTCTAACCTATGTTAGTGCAAGAACTTATAGCTGCATTCCTCCAATTTTTTCAGTGGCTTTGAACTAGAAATGTGCTTGATGTATGATGCTTCTAGTCTTGATCTTAATCTTGCCATTATTTGCTCCATTAATTGCCAGCTCACATGCAATAGAGTCTGCTTAGGTTCAGGAAATGATACAGAGTGAGCTGACTATATTTGTTAGATTCTTTAAATTCTAATTCTTCTTCTGATAGCTTCTGTTCAGCCATGGACTCCATAGTTTCTACTCAAGAACTGAAAAAATGCCCATCTGATAAATGTGCTTAACGTTGGCAAAAAAATAAAATACAATAAAAAAAAGAAGAAGAAAAAGAATGTGTTCTTAACGTTGTATGTGCACTTTGCTATAATTTTGCAGGCATGGATAAATTGGAACGAAGGGAGAGCTTTAAATTTGATAGATCAAAACATGAGGGGTGGTTCGACAAGTAAAATGATGAAATGCATCCACATGGGGTTGCTATGCGTTCAAGAAGGTGTATCAGATAGACCGAGCATGGCTTCAGTTGTTAACATGCTTAATAGGGAAACTATCACTCTCGCAGCACCCTCAAAAGCTGGATTTTTAATGAAGAGTTCAGTCGTACCAGTTACATCATCATCTCTAGAGCGTAATTCTGCTTCAATTGAGTTAGATAAGCCAAGATTTGAAACTGTCCCATTGTCAAAATATGAAGCTTCAATCTCTGAGCTATCCCCGAGATAGTGTTGGTACATTGCAAAAAGACAGGATGACGGCATCAGTATACTTCTTGTGATGCAATTAGTATTCCTAAATTTACTTTTCGTCTTTTTATTGTAGAATTTTTAGAAGAGACAATTTGACCGATGATAAACTCTCTACTGATCTTTGATCTCTAATAATTTTATTTTATGAATAGTTGTGTATTAAAATTACACAACCTTAATTTTAAGTATATTCTAAATATATTGGTTTAAATAGCGTGATTGTGTCAAAGCTACTGTCCATAATCTATGTCACAATAAAGTGTAATGACATGTGCTTTTGTTTGGGTGCTTTACTGAATTTTTAGTAAATTAATTCAAATTTAGATTAAATTGGCCAAAACAAATTTTTTAAACAAATAAATAAAAGTGGACAAAGATATAGTAAACAAAACTCCTTTTGGAGCGAAAAGATACTGCTATGGTCCATGGCAGCTTGTCTCCGACGATTGTCTGTACATATCTTCTGCTTTTCTATTTTTTGATAGTTCAAAGTCCAATATGTATCAATGCACTGGCGTGTTTAAGGAGTAATGGAAAATCAAAATCATCTGTCCACTACTTTTGCTAGGGTCATAGTTTTTCCATCAATTTCTCCATCGAAAATAATCCGCCCACTAGACTTTGATTGATATATTATTCTTTTGATACATGTTTTTAGTGTCTAAGTGTTAACACATGATCTTTTTTTTTTTGGACTTGACTCACTGACATTTGCTAGAGCTTGCAAAATAGAAGAATGCTAAGGAGTGCCAAATATTTGTTATTTTTCATAGGAGTAGAGTTACGATAATATTTAGGGATAAAAATGTTAAAATAATAAAATAATAGGAGTAGAGTTATAATAGGGAGTGCCAAATATTTGTTAATTTAAAAATAATTTATAAATAAGAAATAGGTGGTTCGTCTTTTAAAATTGAGAGATCAATATAATAATATATATCTTATATGTTTAAACCATAATTTTTTATGCAACCACTAAAAGACATCTCTTAGAGTAAAATATATTAATAAAAAAAATCGTACAAGAATAATGATATTATCTATAATACATTTTAAGTACCTTACATTTAAATTTTTTAACCCTTATATTAATTATTTTAAATTTTTTTATTGTACATTCTAAATTTTATGTTAAAATTTTAACTTTTTATATTTTAAATTTTTTTTGTTCACTATTTTAAATTTTTAAATTAATCATTTTAAGTTAGTTATTCCACATTTTAAGTTTCACATTAAAAAATATAAGGTAAATTGGATGTATAGTAGTAGTTTCACGGATAACTCAATAAATGAAGCAACAAAGTACATTACATAGAACAAAAATTGAAATCCTTAAACATTAAAATTGTTATATTCATATTTGATGGTAATTCATTCTATATCAAAATAGTTGAATTTGACGTACAAAGATGATGAATAGTATCTAATAAACAGTAATTGATAAATAGTACACAATGAGCAGTGACTCGTGAATAGTAATAAATTGTAACTCAATATTTGAACTTCGCTTAAATGATCATGTTACCTTAAAAGTCCACTCAACTTGCACTTGAATAATGCTCGAGCGGTGAACAATGATCATGTGTAATACTCAAAAAAATATATAAATACTCGAATAGTTTAACTTAATGAGAGATAATACCTTTATGTTTTTAAAACTTTTTGAGCAGAAATATCATCTTTCAAGTTTTTTTAAAGTATTACTTATTATTTTTGTTAGGAAAAAGCACACAAATAACATTTACCTAAGTGTTTTCTCTTAAGAGATTTTCAACTTTTTTTCTTTAAATCCAATTGAGAAACCTTCAAAATTCTATAAAATATTAGTGGCTAGAGGGTCTAGCCTTATAAAAAAGTTATTTAAGGATTCTGTTGAAGATAGAAGATTTCAAAGTTCTAAAAATGAAAAAACTCGTAGTGATTCACTCAAAGAAATTAGTCAAGATTGAGTTACAAGTATTCTTTTAATTTTTTCTTTACTAGTAAAATATTTTGGTGTCTCCTGTTATTAGGCTAAATAATTTTTATCCTATAAAGAAATTCTTCATAAGGTTTTCTTTCAATAACAAATTCTTGTATCTAATTTACTTTTATTATTTTATCAATTATTCATTGGATTTGTTATTATGGTTTGTTTGTGGTAGGTATATGTTAATTAGTTATAAATTTATCACTTTTGATTCATCTAAAATGTAGCAAATTTTAACATATTTTGATTTGCTACTTTTAATTTTTAATTTTTTACATAAACATCTTTCAGTATCCCTTTTTATCTAGATATTTTAAAGTCTAAATATAGATAATTTCAATTGGTATCAAAGCCAAAGCTTGATTTTTAACCCTAATTTTCTTTAAATAGAGTATAAATCTCAAAGTTTATCTATTTTTCCTTATTTTGGTAGAAATAATTATCCATATTGAAAAGTTTGTATAAGAGCCTTTTTTAGATCTATTAATGAACGAGTATGAAAATTATGTGTGAAAGCCTAGAATCCCCCAATGGTCATAGTTGATAAAGTTACTAGTTCTAAAGATCTTAATCAATGGACTAAAGATATATTGATTGAGACTAATTAGAATAGTAAAGTTATGAATAAAATTTTCATGGTTGTTTTCCCTGAAGAATTCAAAAAAATATTCATGTGTGAGATTGTTAAAAATACCTAAAATATTCTTAAGACTACTTATTATAGTACAAAAATCATTAACAAATCTAAGTTTTAAATGCTAACTTTTAGGTTTAAGAGGATTAGAATGAAAGATGATGAAACATTTGACGAGTTCTATACTAAATTAAATAATATAGTAAACTCAAGTTTCAACTTAAGTAAAATGATTCCTGAAAGTCAAGTGGTTAGGAAAGTCCTTAGAAGTTTGCTTGAGAGATTTTGTTCTAAAATTACTACTATAGAGAAAGTAAAGATCTAGATTCAAATAAAATAGAAGAATTAATAGATTCCCTTCAAACCTATGAGTTAAGTTTTTCTAAATTGAAAAAGTTTAAATCCATGGCTTTCAAGTCTATTAAAGAAAATGTTGAAATTGAATCTACTAATAAATCTTTGAATAATGAAGAGATGGAGTTATTTATTAAGAAGTTTAAAATATTTTTTAGATATAGGAACAAAAATTTTAGTAAGAATCAAAAAATTTTTGAAAAAAGAAAAGAGCTTTTCTAAAAATAATAAAAAGGTTCAATGTCACAAGTATAAGGGATTTAAACATATCAAGCTTGAGTGTTCTAACTTCAACAATAACAAGAAAGTTATGAATGCCTCTCTTAGTGATGATAATTCTAATGAGAATAAATATGATTGGTTATCTTCCAATAAAATTAACATTGTGGTTTTATTTTCTTTATAAATAATGAATATGTTGGCTCACAAAAGGATAGTTCAAATGATAAGAAAGATAATCATGAGGTATTTTAAGAAACTTTTTAGAGAGAGCTTAAAGATTAAAAATGTGAATGAGGATATTTTTAAAAAACTCAATTTTATTGAACTTGAGAAAGAGGACCTTATAGTTAAATTAATGGAACAAGTTGAATTAATTTCTTATTTAAAAAAAAATAAAACAGAGTCTTAAAGAGTGAAAGTTGAAGTCTTAGCTTGTAAGTTAAAAGATGTTAAGTCACAACTTACTAAATCTAGTAGCACTAAGAAATTAAATAAGATGCTTCGCATAGGTCAAAATGTGAATAGCAAGAAAGGGTGAGGTTTTCTGTAACTAACTTTAATGATGTTTCCACCTCTAAAACTATATTTATTGCTTTTAAAGTAGTTGTTCCTAAAGTTAAGTACTAAGTGTAAAGTTATAAGTATTTTTCATTCTGAGAGTCACTCTTTAGTGGATAGGAAAAATATTAATCCTCGTGTGGATAGTCCTTCATCTAAGTTTGTGCTTATCTACCATGAATGTAGCAAAAAAGTCACATAAGAACAAATTGTTTTGAACTTAGGAAAAAAGAAAGTATAGACAAAAAAGAATGTCTATTTGTTTTTAAGTTTAAGTTTAATCAAGATGGACTTGCTTATCATATGGTAAAGTTGGCTCAGTAAGTTAAGATGATCAATGATAGGCTTGCTTACTTGTCTAAGGCTACTTATGTGTTCAAACTAGTGGTTTCATATAACTTAGCCTTAATTATAATTTTTGGATCTTACGTCTTATGTTCATTCTTGATTATCACTTTATACATTCGAATTACTTATGCATTGACTCAGTTTGTTACATGCTTATTAGATATGAAACTCACTGCAAACACATTGTCTTTATGTATAATATGTACTTAAGACTATGATATTTACTTTATTTAAGTCTTAAGCTATGTTTTATGCACTTTTTATGTGAACGGATCCTATTTCAATTCATTGACTAGAGTTTAAGAGTTCTTTTTTTTATTTATATATTTTGGTTTCTTTCTTTTGTTGCTTGATTTAGTTTTCTTTTATTTTTCCCCAACTTTGGTTACTTTTTATACAAACATTATGGTCCTTGTGGTTAACTTGCATGATACATTCATTTGTCATTCGGTGACAAAAAGGGTAAGATAATTATATAAGTTAAGGAGAGGTATAAGAGTTTAGGGAAGTATTTGGATGCATGATAAATATTTTTATTTAAGATGTATTATGTTTGTTTTGTTTGTGATGTTTTGGTTATTATAATTTGTACATATTGATCTTTATCTATGTTATCATTTTATAATTTCTCCCTTGCATTTCATTTGGTTTTAAAAATAATATTTTTTATGTAACAAATTTTGTTGGCAATTTTTAAGAATTATAGTGTCTAATTTCTAAGTTTCTTAATTTGTTAACAAAATTTTATTTTTGATAATTATCAAAACTTTGTGAATTAATCTTTAATAATTTTAAGTTTTGTCACGGAATGACTAAATGGGGATTTTTTTTATGTTCATACTTGATATTGGCTCATTGTACGTCAAAATGGTTAAGTTTGATGAACAATAATGATGAATAATATCCTATGAACAAAGCCATATAAATAGTAATTGATAAACAGGACATAATGAACAATATCATGTGACAATAAATGAACAATGCCAAATGTCCAAGATTATAGTACTTTTGAGTTCAAGATTATAGTACTTTTGAGCAAGGTAAATAGTCACTCACGAGCAGTAATAAACAATAATACAGTGCCTAACCTTTAACCTTCACTCAAGTAGTCGTATTGTCTAACAAATCCGCTCAACATGTGCATGAATAGTGCCTAAGCACTAAACCATGATTATGAACAGTAACATATGAGTAGTACTCAAAATATATATATAAATACTTAAATAGTTTAACCTAATATAAGTCAACAGACTTATATTTTTAAGTTTTCTGAGTAAAGATATCATCTTTTAAGTTTTTTAAGGATATTATCTATTATTTTTCTTAAAAGAAAATACAAATCATATTCTTTTGCATGAAATTTACTTGAGCATTTTCTCTTGAGAAATTTTAAACTTTTTCTTTCTTAAATGTAACTAAGAATCTTTAAGAGTTATATAAGATGTTAGTGGTTAAAGGTTCCAGTTTTGTAAATGTGTCGTTCAAGGATTCTATTATACAAAAAAGATTTCAGAATTCTAAAAATAAGATAACTTAAAATGGGTCATTTTGATTGTAAGAGTTCTTATAAAAAATCATTATTTGTGACTTATTCTTTACTAATGAAATATTTTGATAACTCTTGTTATTAGCTAAGAGTATTTTTATCATATGAAAAGGTTTTTCATAAAGTTTTCTTTTAATAACAAATTCTTGTGTCTGATTTATTTAGATTATTTTATTAATTATTGATTGAATTTGTTATTATAGTTTGTTTGTAATAGACATAGGTTAATTAGCTAGATATTTATCATTTTTTATTCATCTAAAACGTAATAAATTTTAACATGTTTTAATTTATTAGTTTTAATTTTTAATTTTTCACATAAACACCTTTCACCCTCTTTAGGTGTTATAATGTCTAAATATAGGTAATTTCAAAAATAAAGAACACACTAAAACAATAAAGCTGGTAAATTTCAACAAGTAAAAGAAAGACAAGACAGACATTTATTTGTTAATACACCAACCACCTAACTGACTTCCTCCTATGTGAGAAATTAAAACTTCCATTTTCTTAAGTAAATGAATGCAATTAAACCACCAAGTAAAAATCTGCCAAGAAAGTGAATAATTGCAGGAGATGAGACCCAAAAAAAAAAAAAAATAGTTAGGAAATAACAGTCAATCCAAAGCTAATGTGCCCTAAACCCTAAACCCTAAGAATAATAGGTAAAAGTGTAAACAATCCCATAACTTTACAAAAACACAAAAGACAGTTAATTGCCTAAGAATATAAAGAAACTCCCAAGAAAGAAACCACCACCATGGCCTCCGAAAGCAGCTCCATAAATGGATAAACTAGATTGTTTTTAAACAAGTCATCCATATTACCTAATTGAAGCGAAGATAGGCGAATTTCGAAGCACAAAAATCACCCTTGGGAGACTTACCAAATTTTGGATTAAGTCCCAAATATTTAAATTATTGATATTCTCTCCATGAATTTATAAAATTCTTTCGGACCTCAAGCTTTGCTGTATATATGAAAATTTATTAGGTGTGAACATTGTAAAACTTGAATTTAACTCTATACACTTATTTATACAGCATTGTTGTAACACCCTAGTTTCATTTAATTTATGTTATATATTTATAGATAGATAATAAGTTATACTTTTGGAGATGTATATGTCTTATATATGAAATAATTGAATATTTTAAGAATAAATTATAAATTTGAGGTCAAATAGATAAAAAAAAAAGTTAAATTAAGGACTGAATTGATAAATTATTCTAGTATAAATAGAAGGGTTTATTTATGCTCAGGGTTTTAACATATTTGGGAGGAAAAAAATAGGGTAAGAGTAAGAGACAAAGAAAAGGAAAAAGGCAAAGAAGAAATAGTAAGTTCTTTTTCTTATTTTATATCAGTTTTTGGATTAATAGTTTATTATTAGTAATAAGAGATTTTGTTATTAAGTTTTGTAAAACATGATGATTGAAATTTATAATCACATTATGATGTTAGGGTTAAATTTCATGATTATGAAGTTAGGAAATTTTTATTTATGGAGAGATAGTTAATGGAAAATAAAATTTCTGCAGAGATAATATTATGACAGTGGCTCAATTCATGAATTTTATAAAATTATATATTTTGAATTTGTTAAAACTATTTTAAGTAAATAAACTAGATATCTTTAGGGTTATTATAAATTTTGTTTGATCAAAAATTATTATGTTTTTAATTTTTAATGATTTTTCGAATTTGACCCCAGGATGCAGAAAATTGTACGTTTTTGTAAAAAACTGAATGACGGAATTATTTTAGTTAACCAAAATATTTTGAAAAATTATAAAAATTTATATAATAATTTTTTATTATGTCTATTTTAATACACTAAAATTTTAGAATAAAATTCTATGTCTATGATTTATTACAAAATTTTGAATGAAAATAGCTCATTGTCAATCTCTGTTTGGCAGAATTTGACATTTTAAACATAAAATATATTTCGAATAGCTAAAATACGAATTTAGACTCAAAAATTTTAATAACTTACTTTGTATATGTCTTCATTATCTCTGCAAAATTTTATAACATTTGGGAATATATTGTATTTTCAAAAAAAAAAAATGATTAATGGTTACTCAACATATAGTATAATACTGTCAGGATAATTGATTAAGTTTAGACAATGAAAAGGCTTAGTTTTACGAGGAATTTGAGGTCTAATGAGATTATATGTGTTTTGTGGTAGTGTATAGAAGTCTCATGAATGCTAATTTTTATTATAGGTTGAAAGGTTTAAATTAGATATTATTGTAATCGTCGAGAGGTAAGTATACTAAACTTTTTAAAAGAGAATATATGTATATGTTTGAATATATTTTTAAGAATATTTTTTAATTATAAATTCTTACGAAAATATTATTTTGATATGGTTACATATTTATGTGATTGTTTATGAATATATGTGTTATTATGATTGTAATTATTTATAATCGTATTATTGTGATTACCTTCATGTCACATGCATTGACATTTAAGTATAGACATATGCATTGTGTTTGAAGTAATGAGAAAGTGTTTATGAAAGTTAAGTTTTGTGTGCTAGGATATCGAATTTCGTTACTTTCTTAGTAGGCAATTATAAGTTATGTGGAGCCTTTATTGTTTATTGTGGCCATTCCTTCGGGTTTTGTATTATTGTTATTGTTCATTGTTCCGTATGTTATAGGAGAGACCTAAAAGGTGCCCCTGGGTATAATGGTCTTCACATTCATGTGAAGAAGTATTTGTGCATGTGGGAGAACTCACCAATGATTAGGGTGAGGATGTGGGTCTTACCTTCGGGCATGAGTATTTATTATTTTTAAAAAATTATATGCCTCACTTGTGCTTACCCCATATACGGTATGTCATTGACGGATGGCATTAGCTCATTCAGTATTAAATGATATGTGAAGTCCTACTAAGAGATAATTGAAGAGAGATATTCTTAGGGATTTTGAAAGAATGTTATATAGTATTTAAATGTTATTGATATTTTTTTTAAAATGAATATGATTTTCATTCTATGTCATATCATGTGCATGCATTGTATATAAATGCGTTATATATAAGTATGTATGTATTTTATATTTATGAAAAACTAATATGCTTACTGAGCTTAAAACTCATTATAGTTTATTGTGATTCCAGATGATTGAAGGATTGTGTACTTAGAGGATGGATTTAGCCGAGCTTCTGCTGTCACTTGGTTCCCTAGGCATTAGAACTTTTGGGAATTCTTTTATTTCGTTATTTGATCAGGATTTATTTTAAAGACTTGTGGTTATTTATAATTATTTATAATTAGAAATATTTGACTAAATTAATTTATTTGCGAGTTTTATTTAAGTTATATGAAATTTTTCATAGTCATGTGGGATTTGTGAATGTTTTAGTATTATATATATACCTTTAAATTTTGGGGGCATTATAGCATTGTTTATAATGTAGTGTGTGTCAAATATTCATATGAAATAAAAATAAAATAATATCGCAATGAACTACTTAATACATGGCACACTTTGAGCTCATACATGTGATACATAAGAAGGTATTAAATATTATTTTCAAATTCATAATTCATATTTTTTATGGTGAAATAAAATCTCAATGGATAGGCCGGTCCATTGGCTGTGGTCCAAACATGTTGTCGAGCTGGAGTAAAATCTTTTGTCATCGACAGTTTATTCTCCATAAACTTTCTTGTAATAAACTATTAGAAGTACGGATGGGCATCCTCAATTTAATTCGGTTTAAGTTAAATTTTAAACACTGAACTAATATTTACAATTTTGATTTAGCTCAAATCGATCTAAATTGATAATAAAAGATAAATTGAATTAAACTAAACTCATAAGTATCGGTTTAATTCAATTCATCGATTTAGGCTAAACCATAAGATATTTAATCTTATTAATGTATCCTGCTATAAGTATTTTCTTTATTTATTTATGCTTCAATAATTTTGTATAACGGGAAAAGTTACAAGTACCCTAGCTATCATTCAAAAAATTAAGAGATATTTCTCCGCACCTTGAGTGATCGACAATTAATTTCTATATGGAATTTTGCTACTAGTTGAGAAGACCTCTCGACTATTCTAATCAAATTGGTCGTAGATTGTCATCATCAATGAAAGAGTCGTATATACTTATCTTAAATAATAGAAGTCAATGGAAAATGGTGAACTAAACGTCCAAGACCAGTAAGAAAAGTCATGGAACCAACAACAAAATAATTCAATGGGTACGAGTCAGTTAACCATAGTCATTTGTTAAACTGACCGTTCCATTAATTATTATTTCTCACAAGACTAACTAATCATTTAAAAAATCATTATTCTTCCACTTTTAAGAAATTAGAATCTCTTTCAACTTTTTTTAATAAAAATAAATAAAATAATAATAATTTTTTCCTATTTTCCTCTCCTTTCTCCCTTAAATTATAAAAAACAAATACACCATGAGTCTCTTGAATTGGGTTGGTATAACAGGAAACATTGGAGAAGGATTTGGGTTATTTTTTTGTAATATTTTAGAAGAAAGAATTATCCGCTCACACTAAATTAGAGATAAGTTTGAGTTATTTTCTTATAATTTTTAAAAGAAAGAAATGCTCGTGAAGTGCACTGGACGCGGCCTGCTTCTTGGCTAAATTAAGAATCCATTGATAAATGATATAAATTCTTACTTGGTGTAATTAAAGTAATAGAAAACAAAACTCCGCGTTTGGCAGGTAAAGATATCGATGGGTTCCATCCATGGCGGCTTGTCTACAGCCACTTAAATCCCTATCAGCTGCTTTTTATACTTCAAAAGTCCAACGGACATTTCAAGGTTCAATGTCTGATAAAAAAGGTGAGGGATAAAATTTTCACCCAAAATTATGACAATTTTTTATATTGGTAAAAGGTAGGCAGGTTGACAGAAAGAACATATATTTTCCACATCATGGAAACTTCACGTGATTTGAATATACGACCACCGGCACGCCACGCAGTAACGTAAACAAATTGTGTTCCTTTTCGATTATATTTCCATAGAAGGTCCTTTCATTCTGGATAAACTTTTAGTATTATATTAATAGATGTAGTAAAATTATTTAATTAATAAAAAATAAAATTATTAAATAAAAAAAATTAAAATAAATTAAATAATAAAATAATAAAAAAATTTTAAAATTTTTTCTATTTTATTAATTAAATATTTTTATTACATTAATTATATTTACTTAATAGTCATCTCACTTTAAATTTTTTCTTTATACAGAGGCTACTAAAATTAAAGTGTGTTTCAATGGCCAAGTGCTACTCAATGCTGCTTTTTTTCTTCTCTTTTCTCACGATTGCTCTGTCCATCGACGCCCAGAGTACATTCTTATTCAATGAATGTTCAAATAATGCTAGTATTTACACAAATAACAGCGCCTACCAAACGAACCTCAACAGCATCTTATCTTCCTTCTCCTCTAACACAGTTATAGATTATGGATTCTACAATGCGTCTGCTGGCCAAGAACCCAATAAAGTAAATGCAATTGCTCTTTGCAGAGGAGATGTTGGGCTGGATAAATGTCGAGTTTGTATCAAAAACGCAAGTCAGAACATCTTGCAAGTTTGTCCAAACCAAAAGGAAGCATTCGGATGGCTTGATGAATGTGTGCTACGATACTCGAACAAATCTATATTTGGGGTTCCGGAAACTGAACCTACTTACTTCATGTGGAATCCGAATAATGTTTCGGACGACGAGAGCGCGTTCAACCAGGCACTGCAAGATTCGTTAAGGAGATTAGGAAGCACAGCTGCCTCGGGGAATTCTCTTCGGAAGTTCGCAATCGGAGAAACGAAAGCAAGTTTTCAGACAATATATGCACTAGTGCAGTGTACTCCTGATTTGTCTGGGCGGCAATGCACTGACTGCCTAGATGAGGCTATTGGGCAAATTCCAGATTGTTGTGGTGGGAAGAAAGGAGGGAGAGTTATTAAACCCAGCTGCAATTTAAGGTTTGAGACTTATCGTTTTTATGACCCAACAGCTAACTCATCACCTCCATCGCCATTGGTACCACCACTGTCTTCTGGTCCGCGGCCTCAAGGTTTTGTTTTAGCTTAAATTACATATTTAATTTATAGATCTCTTCTAAAAATTCATATTAAATGACATGACTAGCTTTGTTTTAGCTTAACCATTTCGGTTCGATCGGTTTCATACTAAATATTCGATTTTAGTCCTCGAATTAGTTTGTAAACCGACAAATTTTCTTTAATTAATGACAGACTTATGGTTGTTCTCAGAAAATGGAAGTAACACAGCTCGAACTGTCATCATCACCTTGGTACCAACTGTTAGTGTTGTGGTACTTATCACCTGCATCTGTATCTTTCTAAGGATGAAGAAGACAAAGGATAAAGTTGAAAGTAAGTCATATAATTTTTTAAAAAAAATTTTCTTAATTATTAAAAAACATGCAGGTTCGATACTTTTGGAGGTTGTAGCATTTGCCTAAAATTTTTCTCCGAGGGACTCCTCTTTGACACTTTCTGCAAATTCTTAAAGCTTCTATGAATATATATGAGCTAATTTTCCCTCTTAATTACAGGTGAAGATGTAGCTGTGGACGAAATTAGTATGGCAGAATCCTTGCAATTCGACTTCAATTCTATTCGAGTTGCGACAGATAACTTCTCTGATGCAAATAAGCTTGGACAAGGAGGATTTGGTGCTGTTTACAAGGTAAAGGAAATGGATATATATATATATATATATATAGATATATAATCTCTTTTGTATGCCCAAATATGCTAAATCCAGAAGCTCAACTCTTGACTATATATTCTGATGTACTTTCAGGGTAGACTTTCCAGTGGAGAAGAAATAGCTGTGAAAAGGCTGTCTAGGGATTCCGGACAGGGAGATTTAGAATTTAAGAATGAGGTCCTGTTAGTGGCCAAGCTTCAACATCGAAATTTAGTAAGGCTGCTAGGTTTCTCTTTGGAAGGAAACGAAAGACTTCTCGTCTATGAGTTTGTGCCTAACAGAAGCCTGGATTATTTCCTATTCGGTACGTTTAATTTTATTTGCCACTACTTGGTATCCTATATATGATAGTTTCATTAGTTTTAAGTAGTATTTAGTATTATTAACTTAGCATTCTTAATAAATTATAAACAAATCTTGATGATTCATAAATTATTATTCGTGTCCATTGAATCATATGTAATTGCATGAACCTGCAGATCCAACGAAGCGCGCACAATTGGATTGGGAAGGGCGTTACAAAATTATTGGAGGCATTGCTCGAGGAATTCTTTACCTTCATGAAGACTCTCGTCTTCGAATTATTCACCGTGATCTTAAAGCTAGCAACGTATTGTTAGATTCAGATATGAACCCTAAAATTGCAGATTTCGGCATGGCTAGGTTGTTCGAGATGGATGAAACTCAAGGCAACACAAGTAGAATTGTGGGTACTTAGTAAGTACATATATCTAGAAGGTTAGTCGCAACTGTTACAAGCATTTGCAAAACGGTGACTCACTGTTCAAATTGAAATGCAGCGGCTATATGGCTCCGGAGTATGCAATGCATGGACAATTCTCAGTAAAATCAGACGTTTTTAGCTTCGGAGTTTTGCTTCTGGAGATAGTAAGTGGTCAGCGGAACACTTCTTTCCGGAACAGAGAGACTTTAGAAGGCCTTTTAAGCTTTGTAAGTATGTAAAAATATGGAATCATTATCACCTTTTGTGACAGAGTATTCAGTTGGATAAATAATTCTCCCCCATCCGAATTATTGCAGGCGTGGAAAAATTGGAGGGAAGGAACAACGATGAATCTGATAGATCCCACTTTGACAACCGGTTCTAGAACTGAAATGATAAGATGCATTCACATCGGATTACTCTGTGTTCAAGAAAATGTAGCCAGCAGACCAACAATGGCTTCAGTTGTTCTAATGCTCAATACCCGCTCACTCAATCTTCCTGTACCTTCAGAGCCAGCATTTTTTATGCACAGCACCATTGAATCCGACATGTCATCCTCAGTAGGCTACGAAACTCAAGATTCACAGAATCCGATCAACTCTAAGAGCGAAACTCTGCCATTGTCCTCAAACGACGCTTCAATTGCCTAACCATATCCTCGATGACATCCGGAATTGGCTTCGTTTGCAAACATGTCTCTGGACTTGTTGCAGCTATTTGTTTCTGAGGAAATGTGATTGTATCATTTTGAGCTTAAATCGACGACCATACCCATTTGATACATATCTTTATGAAATTAGATTTCAACAAATCAGTAAGAATTCGTCAGCTGATGTAACAGTCATCAACATCATTAGCCGCGGGATGATTCTTTTAATCGAATCTCCTAGTTGTCAATGTGAGTCCGTGGTAGCTTTGTCTTCCCGAACTTCTGTCTTAATCAACTTTTTCAGAATATTTCTCTGAAGGAAGAAAACTCTCATTATATTCCAAAGCTTTGACTAGTGTTTAATTAACTTTGCGTAGTCAAAGTACAATAAGAGAATACATTTTTATCTCTTCCTTTACAACTACTACGAACGAAAAAAACCTGAAGTGGAATACTATTCCAAGTTACTTGGTCCAACGCATTCAAATAAAGCGTTTTACCCTGGCTAATTTGTCAAAATTAGCCGGTACGGACCATAATACTAAATTGCATAAGCATTTCTTGCTAAATTATTACAGAACCCCGGTTGATACGGCAAAGTTGCCACCTTTTGTACTGAGACAAATTGTTGATGTTTGCAGCGACGGCATAGAGCTGGCCAAACATAAATTTTATAACAAATAATTCTCACCAATCAATCTCTCCTCTTTCGAATTTTTCACATTTGTGTCGTAATCAGACAAGAGAATGCTTGATAATCCCCAAAGCAATCTACGAGTAAATAATTTCAAAATTAAAACAAAAGAAGCCGTCAAAGATAGCTGCATTAACATTAACTATATGAATATTTACTAAGTAAATATGTTGTGCAGCTGCCCTGTGGCAAGAGGAGACGGGTCTTTACTTGCTCCAACCCGTTGAAAAACAATAGCAGATATCCTTATTCATGTTACTACAAACCTCATTTCTATCAAAAACGGAGCACCAAAAATGTCTCTCCGAAAAATTCCGGAGCGTTTCTTGTCCTGGTCACCAATTTTGCGGCTGTTTGCTCAATTAATAGCCAGCCAACATACAATAGACATGTCTGCTTAGGTCCAGGAAATGATACAGCCCCAGCAGACTATATTTCCAGCCTTGATTCTCTGCTAGATACTATATTCTCTAAAGCTGCCTCCGAAAGCTTCTACAACCAATCATCCAATGGAATCTATAGCCTGTACCTTTGCAGAGGAGATGTTTCAACTAGTACATTTCAAATTTGTGTCAACAATGCTACCCAAGAGCTCAGGAAACGTTGCCGGTCTGATAAATGTGCAATTATATGATATGATGAATGCATGTGACGCTACTCTAACTTCAGTTTCTTTGGAAGAGTAAAAATATCTCCTTTTCTGTTGATGTGGAATGCTCAGAATAATAATACACCTAAGGAGCAAAACTATGGAGCACTGGCTTTGATGTTCTCTTTAGTAGAATCTGCGCCATTTACGGACAAGATGTATGAAACAAAGGATGGAATTGTGGCTATGGCTAGAGGGGTTCAGTGTGGATATGCTCTGGCGCAGTGCGCTAGAGATATCAGTAGTGAATCTTGTCGCTCATGTTTGGGAACGTTGACTGATGAAATCTAGAAGTGTGGCTAAAGTAGGAGAGGTAGGCGTATTTTGAGCCCAAGTTGCAACCTTAGGTACGAGGAGTCCCAATTCTATCAGCAAGCATCAGCCCCAACGCCTGGCGATGGAGGTTAGTGGAACAGGATAACTCTAGTGACTAGCTTCGTTTAATATTTCATGAATTTTGGCTAATTTGATAAATTAACCGTTTCCCCTCTTTCGCCCAAAGGAAACAGAGAGTATCATTCTGCTTTCCCCTGATTTTTCATTTTTCTTGAATGGTATATGGCTTGTCTTTCTTTGAATGATATAGACAAGTTTAGAACAATATGATGTGACAATTAGAAAATTAAGACCAAGGGCAATTGCTGCCTCCTTATTTTTCCATAGAAAATGGGCAATGAGCCAGTGACTATAACCTAACAACAAATGTCAGTCTTAATAAAATTTCACCATGCAATTTTCTATCATGTTGTCCCCAAAATTGAAATTGCTTGTGTAGTTGATACCATTAGCCAATCAATAGTGGAGATTTTATCTTTATTCTTCGTTTCCTTCATGACATATGACCTATGACCAAGAAACTATAATCTCTGGTATTTATTGCTTGAAGATGAAAATGATGTGCTCTACTGGAAAAATGAGTTCTTGTCCCATGCTTTTGACAAGTTCAAATTGAATATCTTCATTTGTTTTTAATGGAAAATTTCTCCGTTAAGTATCAAGATTACAACTGTGCCATATTGTAGCGGGAGGAAAAGGAGGAGAAAACACAACAAAGATTGTAGCCATCACTGTATCATCGATAGCAGCTGTTGCAGCAGCTGTTTTAGGTGTCTGGTATTATTTGTTCTGCTGCAGGAGAAGAGGAAAAGGTGCATATAATTAAGCAATTCTACAAATATAACACCTTTTTTAACTTCCTGTTTTCTTGAAAAACATGTGTGTGTGTGTGTGTGTGTGTGTGTGTGTTATGTACTCAGGGGAAGGAACAAGCCAGGAAATTCTATTACGAAATTTTAAAACCTCAAAGCGGCCACAAGTAATGGAGGAAGGTATCCATGCAGCAGGCAAGCAACACAGTGGAGAGATGCATTACTTCAGTTTAAATACTATACTGGCAGCTACAAACAATTTCTCAATTGCAAACAAACTTGGAGAGGAGGATACATGTAGTTTTCTGATTCATTGGCTATGAGAAATGATTTGTGTTGCAGAAGTTGGTTCACTGTCCTTCACAGTAATTTACTTGATATGAAGAAAAAAGAAGGTGTCAAATGAAATTAACAACATCTATAGATGCACAGTAATTGATTAGTTTCTTGTGATGACATACAGCTCTGAAGTGCCAATACATTAAGATGAAATTATTTCTTTTATTGACAAATTTATAAATGCTTTCAGGGTAAACTGCCAAATGAAAAGGAAATAGCTGTTAAAAGACGTTCACTGAGATCAAGTCAAGGTCTGGAGGAGAAATGAAGTGATCTTAATTATCAAGCTTCAACATAAGAATCTAGTGAGGCTTTTGGGATATTGCATGGAGGAAGATGAAAAACTTCTGGTCTATGAATACATGGCCAACACTAGCCTCAATGCCTTCCTGTTTGGTTTGTTCCTCTGCTCCCCCAGATATCTGCTTTAATTTATTTTTTCTTCCTTTTGCGATTTCCTTGCTAGGAAATAGGTCATTGTTGTTCATATGCTTGCTGGATTTAAGGGCTATAGCTACTGGTGTATTTTTTACTAAGTACATCAGTAGACGTTTCTCATTTAGTAATAATTTTAAATATTCCATATCAATCAACTATTAGATAGTCTATCGAGTAATCAAATCCATTTAATACTTCAATAGACAAATAGTTCATTGATGTCTGTTTCCTGTTTTTCCCTAGCCATCACAGCTTCACATTTCAGAAAGGGTCATTTTCATATGAACTATAGTCCTGCATTTGAGAGAGAAGAAAGATGAACAAAATGGAACACTGCTTGCTCCAGCTTTATATATACCAATGTTTGTTTACATAAAGGAGGAATTTATCATTCATGCATCTAGGAGGACTTACTCTTCCTAATTTTGCAAGAATACAGACCCTGTGAAAAGTAATGCATCTACAAGGACTCTCGGCTGATAATCATTCACAGAGATCTGAAGGCAAGCAATGTGTTGTTGGATGATGAGATGAAGATATCAGATTTTGGCACTGCAAGGATTTTTGGAGGCAATCAACTTGAAGTCAATACTGAGAGAGTTGTTGGCACATAGTAAGCCATTATTATCACTTTGCATTTACTATGAAATTAACTTAACCACAATTTTTCTTTCAATTTCTTGTGCTCTATATTTACTTCAAATGACACTATTTTTTTCTTCAACAGTGGCTGCATTGCACCAGAGTATGCACTGAAGGGGTTATTTTCCATAAAATCAGATGTTAACAGCTTTGGAATCCTAATGCTAGATATTATAAGTGGCAAAAAGAACAGAGGCATTTACCACCATGAGTGTGGCCAAAGCCTCCTAGCATATGTATGTTTGTCTCTCTATATTTATGCTTAAAGCCCTAAACACAAGGTTCATTTTTCTGATGATGAAACACCATCAAACATGATAATTCTTAACAGGCATGGCAACAATGGACTGAAGGCAAAGGCATAGAGTTGATTGATCCAAACTTAGTTGAAACTGGTCCAGTCAGTGAGGTGCTAAGATGGATCCATACCGCGTTATTGTGTGTTTAAGATGACCCTGCGCAAAGGCCAACTATGTCATTAGTTATTCTAATGCTTGGAAGCAAAGCAGTAAACCTTCCCCATCGTTAATAGCTCCATATTCTGCAGGTAGATTTACCATCATGTCTGACCTATCTAAAATTTCAACATCTGGGATGGGAACAGGGTCTCTCACGTCAGATCAGACTACATAGCATTTCAAGCTAATATGAAGATTGATTCTGGTTAAAGCATTTTGTTTCGGCTTAATCAACAGAGGAATTTCGTTCCAATTTTACAAATTCTTTTAACTTGTAAATATTTTACAAGGAAGGATTTTGTCACTTTTCAGGTACATGTAATTGGGAGGTCTATGAACACGTACATCTTATACCCTTATTTATCTACCGTATTTTTCCCAGTTAAATTATTGCTGACCATACGAATGTAAAAGCAAGTATTTCTGCAGGTTTATTTACATCCAGGTTCTGCAAAAATAATCTCCTTGACTGTCGCCATATTATGGAAAGGTTGTGTAAACAAAAATAATTTATGTCGCTATCGTTAATAATTCAACTCAGCAGCCCGTGCCTATTTAGCTCTACAATACAGGAGTGAAGAACTTGTTTTCATTGATCAATAATGGAAAACGACATAAATCAGTAGAGAAAACAATTCTCTGGTTGTCAATCCTTAATTTTAATAGTCTCGTTGTCAAATCAGAGTGATCATCCATTGTCCATAAGCTACAACACTAAAAGAAGCTCTAGCACTGCTACAATCATTCCAGTTTCAACCCCTGAAGGTGGTGACAATCTTCTAACACCTATTACCAAATGAAGTACATCAGTTTAGACCACAGCAATGAAAACCATGTCAAAATATTCTGGTACATATCAGTAAACACAGAATTAGTCCAAAAGAACTCGTATAAAACAAAAATAAGTTAGCAAATCATATTACTCAAATTACCTGAAGGGGCAGAGATGTTGGAATAAAACTGAAAATCATGGTACCACATGCTACAGCTTGACCCGTAAATCTCCCATCCTCTTTTGTTCCCAACTGTGGTTCTAAAAGTCACCAATTGACCATTCAAGCACTTGCCACAGTCACTCCTACTGAGATCTCTATTGCACTGAGCCATCCCATATCTCTTTCCACTTTGTCCAGCATTCATAACTGCGGTCTGAAACATGAGTGGCAGCCCTGGAGTCGTGGTTGTGAGTTCAGTCATCATGTTAAATCCTTTTGAAACCGCAGATGGATCGTCAAAATTGGTATCATTAGCCTTCGCCACAGAAGTTTGATCCCAAAGACCAAAGAAATCCTCATCTGAGTAGCGAAGAAAACACCAGTTGAACCAAACCTTAACATTTTTACTCACTGAGCATTCATGCAAGGCTAACGTGATAGACTCCCTGGCACAATTAACACAATCAGGAACAGAAATATCACCTCTACACTGTACAAGACCGTAAACCCTGTTCGATCTTTTTCCTTCTGTTGCTTTGTAGAAACCATTATGAACAGCTCCTTTTGCAGCCAGAGAATTCAGAAGATTGTTGAGACTGGCTTGGAATGCAATGTCAGAAGTAGAATTATCAGCTTCTGAACATTCCCAATGAACAATAGCATTAGTATCAGAATGGCAAAGATTATACAACAACATCAACATTGAAGTTAACATGACTGCATAGAAATTGAGCATCTTGTTCTGATAACATGGAAGTGGTGTGGTTTTATAATTAAAGAAGATCATTGTCTAATGATCAAATCATGGCAGTATCGCTTTTGTACGTTAAAAGTCAACTCTTTCATGGTTTAATGCGCAGATCATAGAATGGACATTGATGTTTACCAATTAAAAAAGGCAGGAGTCAACTAAAGCATAATTGTAGTTCAGTGAATGGTATGGACTAACATCCACTGACTGGGAATCGGTGGATAAGTGAAAGGCAACTAGTTTACATGAGATTAATAAAAAATTAATGAATGATTATGGAGAGAATCTAAGCATAATAAAGCCAAAAGAGCAAGCATTAATCGGAACCGACTTATTCTGTTCGTATAGATAATTATAGCATAATCAACCTATTAAAGTTCAAAACCTAAAAAGAAAAAATAAAGTAGGTTAAATAAACATTTCTCAACTTTCTCCGTGTTCATTTGTTATTGTATGAGATAGTCAAGGGAATGAATTCCTGCTCACATTGAGCAGCTTGGAGAATTTGATTTTTTTGAATAATTAATTAATACAGCACTGAGCCACAAACTAAACAGAGAGTACAACTGAAGCCAAAAATTAATGAACCAGGCCAGCATATGGCCCATAATGCAACTAAATAGACTTGGGTGGTTTCCGAAATCCAAGGCCCGAGACTTTCATAAACAGATTGAGAACCGAAAACCCATAACTCGATTTATATACCAGCAAGAAATAACAGGGATTTTACTAGAGAATGGTGGCGGTTGCTGACACAAGCGGATTCAAGACTGGGGTTCTCAAATTTAAGATTTTTATTTTTTATTTTTAATTAACTATTAAATCAAATAAAAATTATATTTTAAAAAAAAATGTCATAAAATTCTTTAAAATACAAGATTTCTCCCCTCGAGGAGACAACGTAGTGCCAAATTGAAGTTAAGATTCTTCACTGTTTTCATGAAAACCATATAGTACAACTTTTGTCCCACACTCTCTCTCTCTCTCTCTCTCTCTTTGTTTGATCTCTTGGATTTTCAATGATCACTTAGATTTTGAAACAACCACCTTACTTAAACATATTCCTTTTATTTTGTTTGAGTCAAAATCTTCCACCTCAAATTTCTGATGGTAAACATGAAATAGAAAAAAGACATTAATGAGCCAAAAAGATAAAAACGTCAAGGACAGGCTCCTACTTGCGTCCATATCCTTGTCGCGAAATGAAGTTACTTTTCAAACTTCACTTGCTATAAAATCTTAAGAGCAAACACCAACAATGTAAATATGTAAATGTATTCCAGCTAGCAATCCACTACCCTCCTTCATCCAATTATAAGATGAAAATGTGATTGAAGCAGGCCAGGAATTGACACTTTGTAGACTTCTCTATAAAAAAAATATGTCAATATCAAAGTGGGTGCTTATACAATTCCAGTGCCACACAGAATTGGTAGCTAAAACACTAGCTACTGTCTTAGCATGACCTGGAGGTGCACAAGTAGCAGTATCTCATAGCTGTGTTTCCTGAAGATGATGCAGCAAATAATTGCCGGTCCGCTTTATTATTCTGTTTCTTGGAGTTTATATAATGATTACTATGTAATCATACAATTGAAAATTAATATTAGCCCCACTAGATTGAAGGAAAGATTCCCACGGCTTTCATTTACCTTTTAGCTTTAGCTTTAGTCCTGATTTGTCTGTTCAGTTCACTGTTCAGTTAATTTATATACCAAGATACGTAACTTCGTAGCAAAAGCAAGAATGGGCCAGTGGTATGAAACTAGAAAACAACGATGTGATTTAGCCACTGTCCTGCAAGTTCTCTATTCTATAATGCATATCCAAGTTCATCCATTAATCAATACCAATGTAATTAATTGATAATAACAATCTGATTTGGGATAGGATTAGGATAACAGTTAATTTTCGACTTTTTCTGTACGTACAAAACAAATGGTGTTTGCCCACAACATTTCACCATTAGTTTAATTAATTAAATTTAAAAAAAAAACAAAAAACAAAAAGCACCCACTTTGGTTATATATATTGATCAATGATTTTAACTTTCAAACAGCCAGAAAGCCACTTTGTACGTCTCTACTTGTCTCTCGCATCAGCATATGTATACGCTTCTACTAGTCCACAAGTTGCTGTGTTTTTTGATTTTTATCAGTTCACTTTTTGTCATTTTCAGCACATACGCTGTCATTCTTCGTATTGAATGCCAACGTCTCTTGGTATTCATAGCAAAATCCAGATTTTCAAAGCAATTTCGAACTTTTTAGCTATGAATTTCAAGAAAAGGAATACTCGCACTATCCTGACATGGGCAGCTGTTTTCCTTTCAATCTGTTTCACTTTAAGCCCATCCCATGCAGAACAAACACAACCAGTTTCTTCAGATCATCTGTTCCGGGACAAAACTCAACAACGGAAGTTTTTCCAGACAGAGTTTCAAGGTACCAAATTGAAATTAACAACCCTAACTGCGGTGGCAGGAGTTTTATGCTTCATAGCTTCTTCAATATCCAGTGCTGGCGGAATTGGTGGCGGTGGGCTTTATATACCTATATTGACTATAGTTGCTGGTTTTGAGCTTAAAGCAGCTACAGGTTTCTCAGCTGTCATGGTGACAGGAGGGTCAATTGCAAATGTTATGTACAATATGTTAGGGACAAGTTCTAAATTTGGTGGTAAGAGTTTTATAGACTATGATATTACACTTTTATCAGAGCCTTGCCTGTTACTAGGAGTGAGTATTGGAGTAATTTGCAATCTTGTTTTCCCAGAGTGGTTGGTTACTATTTTATTTGTTGTTTTCCTTGCTTGGTCTACATCTAAGACTTGTAAAAATGGGATTTCTTACTGGAAATCGGAGTCAGATACTGCGAATAGAGATGATCATGGAACATTGGAGAATGGGTTGTTAAAGGATAAGAGTTGTAATGGAAGTGAAGGGGTCAAAAGTAGTGAGGAACAACCTCTGTTGAACGTGGAACAAAATTACAAATTGGGGTTTCCATGGATGAAACTTGGAGTTTTGATTGTGGTCTGGTTTTCTTTCTTCATTCTCTATCTTTTCCGTGGCAATCGTTATGGACAGGTATTCTTTCCTTTTCTGATCATTCTTCCATCAGTTGAATTTTTAGTATTTATTTTTTATTTTTCATTACCGAATGATTTTATAGGGATTAGTGAAACTAATTTGCTTTGATTGCAGAATCTATTAAACATGATATAATAATAATAAATAAATAGATTCATTTATTATTGAGTGGGAAAGCACAATATAATACTAGACTAGCAGATCTGGAATTCTCAGTTTCATAATCCATTAATTTTTAGGTTTTCTTCATTAATTTTCATTGTTTTATTTTTATTGCTGAAAATTTTGAAACTTGAAGGTTGAATAAACTTTCTGGTGTGCACTTTGGCTGCTCCTCCTGCTGGTAAAACAATAGCAGTTGAATTTTCACTGTCATTGTTTCAGATCTTTCCTTATAGCTTCATGGTCCCATGATATCCGCTAACTTTATAGAGTGGAAAAGAAGTCCCTACTTAAAGATTCACTAGACAAAAAGTTGAGAATTTGAGCAGTTCCTGTGTCCACTGTCCAAAACAAGATTAGGAAGCATATCGTATGGACTAAAGGGGTTTCAATGTTGTAAATTATGACTGCAAAAAGAATATTTCTAATCTTCTAGTCTGCTGCAATGATCAACTGGGATGCCATTTTATATTTTGTTTCATATCTAAAGGACTTTGGAGTATAAATATGAGATAAACTGTTTTTACTTTGCAGTTGAACCCTTATAAAGCATACATCTATATGTGCATGGGTTTGAATGGTTGATGCTGGCCTCAATCTGATCAAGTGCTGGCCTTCATCATGTCTCTTTCTGTTTTCCATGCCATACATGATGAAAAGATATGTGTTGAAAGCAACTTCAATTTGGAGTTCTCAAAGATGGGATAAGCAGATGATTAGGCATAGTCTTGATTTTGTATCATATAGATTATAATTTATGATAAGACAAATTGTGTCGATATACCTATACGATATGTTGTTATCTCTTATAGACCAATAACTGAAAGTATTACAAGCATTGGAGCAAAGTAATGGTTCAGCAGCTATACCTTTCACAACTGAATAAAACTTGAATAAGAATAATCAAATTGTGTTTGTTGCTCTTAATTTGTACTTAAAATTCTAAAAACTTTGTGAAATTGACTCTTAATCCATGTGTAGTCTCAATACTAGAACGTGACTGGTCAAAAGTACATGCAGGGTATAATAACAATGACGCCATGTGGAGTGGGATACTGGATTCTCTCATCACTACAAATACCTCTTGCAGTTGCTTTTACAGTATGGATTCTGTACAAAAAAGAGAGCACTCAGCATCAAGTTTCAAACCAGCAGGTGCTCAATGGAATAAAAACTATATTTCGGATGTATATTTTATGAGAAGTTTTCTTTTTATCCCCCTTACATTATGATCTTTGTGAATTGTGAAGAACATTGGGGAATTAACCAACAGAGGACCATCTAACAAGCTTATTTTCCCATTCATGGCGCTTATGGCTGGGTTTTTAGGCGGACTATTTGGAATTGGAGGTGGAATGCTTATAAGCCCACTTCTTCTTAATGTCGGGATAGCACCTGAGGTAAATTATGGTATCATTCTTCTTATACCAGATTGTACAATGGCTAGTATTTGATCTAAGCTGTCACTTCTCTGATATCATAGGTAACGGCAGCAACTTGTTCGTTCATGGTTTTCTTCTCATCAACAATGTCAGCATTCCAGTATCTACTGTTGGGCATGGAGCAAACAGAAACTGCACTAATCTTTGCCGTCATTTGCTTTATTGGATCTATTCTTGGATTGTTGTTGGTTCAGAAAGCTATTCAAGAATATGGAAGGGCATCCCTCATTGTATTTTCAGTTGGCATGGTGATGGCTTTGAGTACTGTTTTGATAACCAGTTTTGGAGCTCTTAATGTTTGGAGAGACTACACGTCCGGGAATTATATGGGATTCAAATGGCCCTGTTAGAAACAATTTTGTACATAAGGTCCGGGATAACTGTGTTCTGTTATAAATTTTGAATGAAGAGTGATTGGTACCAAGACCTACAGACTCAATCAGTATTGTTTGTATATGATTGAGAGATGGGCACGTAGGTAAGGGAATTTTTGAATGAAAAATTTATCCCCAATTGAATTCTAGATAGTAGTTACAGCTTCCCTCGCTGGTTAACATAAGAAAGGCTACCCGGGAGCCAGGGTAAATTAATAAAGTCATTTGAAACAAGTTCAGTTTCATATCCCATGCAGAAAGTTGAAGTAAAGTTACAGGATTCGATATGATAAAAGTATCCAAAGCATCTGATAAAGATCAATGAAGCAAGTTACTTTTTGACGGCCCAAAATCGTTAACTTGACATTATCAAATTTGATTGATGGAGAGTACATGTCACCCTGTCAATCAATATGTTCCGAGTTCCGAAACAAAATCATTTTACTCTCATACATTCAGCAGCCAATCTGGCCAGAGGAACATAACAATCACAAAGAAAAATGAAATTGAGAAAACAGAACCAAGATCTTTGTCAGGATTCATTATGAACAAATTAAGGCATCTCAAGCAGAGCAGGAAATTAAAGCCTGCAAATTTAAGCAACTGGAGGACGGAGAACATGATCTTGTGAGGTATCAACAGCAGTAGGTGGCATGAACTGCCACATGGAAACGCCCGGGTAGCCAACAAAGGGCACTAATTTGCCACCAACAACTTGGCCCAGCGCAGGAAATGGAGCTGAGATTGGAGAAGGCTGTGGTAGAAAGGAGGGCTGAGAACTCAATGCTTTTACTTGCCGGTCAAGATTTTCCTTCTCAGATTTTAGCCTCTGTTTCTCGTCACGAAGCTCATTCTTCTCACACTACAAAACAAAGCAATTTGTTATGTAATACTCTTCCTTTAAAGCAAAGAAAACGCTGCAACATAAAAGACTAGGTGCTTTCCATAATCTCTTAACCCAATGTTACTGGTCCTATAGCACAAAGGATATCCCGGCAATATACAAGTGGCCCTGTAGTACTAAGACTATCCCACCACAATATAAGCGCTCAAAAGCAGTTTGAATCCAAGTAGTGGCCACTGACCATTGCAGATAATATGTTGCCTGCCATTCAACTGCTCCGTGCAGCAGTCACATTTACACTCAAATAGTATAACGAGGGCAACTGATTACAAAATTGAATGCACACCTTCAATTCGCTGATCTTCTCCAATAAATTTTCATTTGACTCCTTCAGTTTTTGAGCTTCATCTCGCAACTGAGTCACCATCCGAGCAGCGTCAGCCAGCAAAACTGCCTTGTCCATTTTCGGAGGCCTTCCAGGATCCAGAATAGAAGCCAATTCCAGAAACCTTGAGATGAAGGCAGAGTCAGCACAAGATAAAAGAGAGAGAAAGAGAACAAAAACACAAAAGATTCGGAGCATGCCTATCATTCAGCCTATCCCTCCGCATCTTCTCTCTACAAGCTTTGGAACCAGATGCACTGCATGATCCAGATCGCAACCTGTGACAGAATCATTGCACAAAAACAGAGACATAACAAAAACGTAAAGGGTCGTATAACATTACAAATACTTAACAATGTTAACATTTAGAATGAAAGGACAAACAGATTCACAAAGAAGAAAGAACTGCTTACACATAAACTAAGTTAAAAACTAAGAACAGTATAATCATCAGAACAATGCAAAACAGTGAGCAGCTATGTACCTTTTCCGGGAGCCAATTTCCTTAAGACTATCCAAATTGCCAAATGATTCATCAAATTCCACACTGATAAAATAATCAGAAAAAACATGAGCATGTCTTTTGAACGAGTAGAAATTGATCTACATCAAACCTGTACATGCTAGGCAATTCATCAGACCAGTTGGAATAAGTATGACACAATAGAATGTAATTCGCTTTCTTTTTTTCTTTTGTTTTTGGGTTAAAAATTAAAATTTTGATAAGATCCTTTTTTTCTTTTCTTTTTTTTTTTATTTTGTCTCCCGTAATGTTAACCCATCCCACTTTTGCCAGTAGAGCAAAATATTGGAGTACCACCACAGCCAACAACATTGTTTACTTGTGTTGCAGTAGACTAATTTACGCTACTTATTTGGAAAATTTATAATAATAATAATAATAATAATAATAAATCAAACTAACTTAAACTTCTAAATTGTGAAAATGTAAAGTGAATAGAAAATATCCATTACCCTAAAAATAAAAATAAGGGCACACCACAACAGAAGTTTCAATGTAACTACATTATAAAGTGAGAAAAAAGACATCAATGGTTTTCTTTGGATGAAGTTATATGGACAAATAGAAAAAGCAAAGTGGACAATTGTTTCTCATTTGGGGTTACATTTCAGACTTAGCGAAGAAAAATGAAAGAACACTAATCACTTAAACTCATTTTTCTTTCCAACCACAATTAAGAATTTGCAAGGGAAGAGAATGAAATAAAAATTTTTACCTATCATACCATGATCAAACAAAGAATATTCAAAACTATTTACTAACTTATAAAAGTTAGACAAGGTCTAATCATAAAAATGACTGTAACCAGTTTCTTCCTTCATTTTAAATTAGCTAACTACACAGTCAGTATTAATACTAATTATCCTTTTTAAACCCTCTTAAGCATTCAAATATAAGTAAAATAGTATGAAAAATAACTATAACACCACCATTGTTTCCTTTAATTTTGGTCCAAACAACCTGTATCTCTATGACTAAATCCACTCTAAAAACTTAAATTTCAGAACCTCCCATACGTTTTGACTAATATACAAACAGGTTTCGAGATTCCTAAGAAACCTCCTGAATTTCTGGAAATCGTCTAAATATTATGAATAAATAACCTCCCCTACAGAAAGGCTGCTAGAACCCTGGAATTTAGCAAGTGTATTTGTAAATCATTAAAAAGCAAACATGGGATATGTGAAGTAATGCATGCATGCTTACCTGAGTGAAGGATTTGTAGAGGAAGAAGAGTGATGAGATGACCAGAGAACTTCAGGAGGATCAAAGGAGGGGAGCTCGCCACCAGGGACCCCAATGTCTTCTAACAAACCGTAATCGAATATCCAGTTGGGATTTTCCGGTGACGACATATCTCCTCCGTGTTCGTTACTTTTCGGCCAATTCTCCCCTAGAGGAAATAAGAAATAGCAGTGTGGTGATGGTGGTGTTGCGGAGTCAGTAGTGAGTTGAACAACAAAAGATAAACAGAAAGGAATGAATGAACTGGATTCCTTGAGATATGAATATGATGGCAACTAAAAGCAAGAGAATATTGAAAAAGTTGGAAAAAGAAATGGATTTTGAGAGAGAAAGACAGAGTCCACATGATCTTCCACCATCACCACAAGAATCTATGAGAGTTAACGCAACCCAACGCAACACAAAGCAACGGATGTCAACCGATATCGATTGGGGTTGGGCTTTCAAATAATAGCCCAAACAATCTGAGTACATCCCTTTCTGGATAAGGCCTAATGTATAGATGGCGACAAATGTTTGAGATGTATATCCAAGGGCCGATAAGTAATTGGAGATATGTAGAACAATACCACCATTAGTAATTCTACCTTACATCCAAATTTGGTAAGTATTGGATAAGGACAAATTCGATTGAATACAGATAAAGATAGTATTCAACAATGATTTGGAATGCGCCAACCTCTTGTATATGCAAGTCTTATGCAAGACAATTTTTATCGTATCAATTATATTAACATTATATTAACATAATAGGATGATTCTATTACATGCATAAACAAAACAATTCCCAAAATTCAGAAAATCAAACACAGGCAGCTTTGATACATTATTGTGAATTCATTCAATACATGGAAGGTGTAAAGCAAAACATATGTTCAGTAACATAATTCACGGTTGTAATCAATCGTGAGGATAATCAAACACTTGAAAGCAACAATCAAGGACTTGAACACTCCTGTTCGATGCAAAAACCAGCACAACCACATACTTTACATGTTCAAAATTTGCACACAATCACATAGCAATCCAACTGATTATGCTACATACATACGAACGGACTGAACAAAGTTATCAATCCTTTTCCTCATCTCTTCAGGATTTGCACCAACTAGCCTGTCAACAACAGCACCTTCCCTCAGCAGCACAAAAGTTGGCATGGCCTTTACCTCCAGTTTAGAGGCCACGTCCTGACCAAAAACACATAAAATCACACAATAAATATCAAACATTTTAAGGGCAGAGAGCAACGATCTATTGACTGACAAGCCCTTTCTTTATCATGTGATTATAATGAACAGATGAAACAAAGTTATGCATTAGCTTGTCAATTTAAACAACTAAAAGATTATCTATACACAACACCATCACATGCAAAAGATCTGGTGATTCTGATCATCTGATTATTGTGACACTTGCTAAAGACAGACCTTTCAATTTGATAATGGACAAGCAGGAAGATATTGTTATGGTTTTTTCTCAGTTTATTATCATGCTTTGATTGAAACATTTGAGTAAAATAATCTATCCATTGCTTATCATCTTAAAACTCCCTATTAGTGGGTAGAATTTCTAGTATCAAAATCTGGATATTGTAGATATGAGTTGTGATGAATATATAGCAGTATGATAACAAATCCGAACATTAGAATACGTAGTAATATTGATAACGAATTAATGATGCAAAAAAGTAATATCTTATAAAATAATTCAGTAGCATATTCAAGAAAACCATAAAATTATCCAGAAATTTTATGATCCGCCCAATTCCATGTCAGACAGACATGGAAAACTATAAATTAACATATGAATGTGAGAAATTACATTCAAATGCAAAGAAACAAGGAAATAATCATAAAATCTTTGCACCAAACCCAATATTTCCTCATACATGGGATAGCATGGTAGGTGCATGTTATTTAGATATATCAAATGCTGAAAGAAAAAGAATAATATTGATGTAAAATGAAATATACTTGTCCTCCGCTTCCAGGTTGTCACCTAGCCCATATACTTGTATATCGTATTCTAGCATATCTTCATCTTTTGTTTAAAAAACTCTTAAACATATCTTCACATTAACTGACAAGAGTTTAAAAAATTCAAAATTCAATTTCCACTAAAAATGCAAACACACCCAATTGACAATATATCATTCAGCATGCAATATAGTGAGAATAAGCATTCTAAACATTGCAGTTTTTGGATCTGCAGTAGCAATAACCCATTTAAGAAAAGGATGTATTAAACAGAGGAAACACAGTAAATGAATACACCTTAACGTCATCTACATCAACAGAGAGAAACAGAACATCAGGATAAGTTGAGGCCAGTTCTTCAAAGAATGGGTTCATGGCCACAGAAGGCATACACCATGCAGCAGTAAAGTGTACAACTACCTGCAATAATTAAATAGAATATCAATTACACAATTTCTCATGATTAGGAATGGGTTATTGATAGAAAGAATATTTTCTATACAAAAATTGCAGAATATGGAAGAATGAAAATGAACTTACGGGGCAGCCTTTATTGGTGGCTTGAGAGACAAAGAGTTCCCAAGATTGCACTGAACCAACTTTCACAACTCTAGACTTGTTTTGTTGCTCTTGCCCTTCCATGTCTTTCTTCTTCTTCTTCTTCTTGTTTTTCCTTCTGCTTGTTTAGGGATTTGACTCTTTTTTATAAATAGATGTACACTGGTTCTGGAACAACAGGGTACTTTTCTAGATGCCTTGCAGTGGCAGGATTCTAGTTTAGACAAAATATGAACGGCTTAGAAATGGGCCCTCTCTTCTTCCCTATCTGTTATTATCTGTCTGGGTCCCACTTTCCTTCTGAGTTTTAGTCAATATGTTTAAACTTTTCCTTAAGAATAAACTCAATCAAAACAGAGCGGTTCAAAATGTCACTGTTGTCATTGTTTATCCTTTGTGATTGATACAATTTAAATTATGCATACAGCTGTGTAAACGAAGAACAAGAGAGATGACCACTGACCCAACTGACCATTTCCCTTATTAATCAAGGGAATGGGACATATCCCATCCGTCTTACAGTATAATATTGGTTCTCAGAAAGTAGGGCTAGGTTCATAAGGAAACTAATTAACCATGGGCGCCCACTGAAACCAACGCCCATTTTCAGAATAACCATGGTAAAAGGGTTTCATTTCACAATCAATTATCGGGAAATTAATAGCCAGGCTAGTAAGCATTACAGACTTCAAATTATGTTCATCAACTGATGAACTTTATCATACAACAAACAATAGTCAAGTTAATAAGCCAATAAATTTACTATCATGCCATAACCAGCAAAATCAAGGTCCTATTTCCGGAACGACAAGACCCCATGGCATACACCTCATTATAAACATGACATCAAAACACATCATGATTTCAACCATAACTCAAGCGAGAATCTGCAGCAGGCCGCAAAGTCATTTGGCGTCTAGGAACCCCAATTTCGCATGCATTAACTCTGGCAGCAAACCTCAGAGAGCAGAGCGACTCACCCATGGAAGAAGGATCCGGTGAAATGTTTACAACCATTAAGGTTTTAGAGTCCCCGCCAAGACAAGGCTGTTTCCATATCAAGTTGAAGTTAGAAAAACATACATTAATTCAAGTATGAAAAATATGTAAATTGTAGAGGGAGGTCACCGATCTCTATGAATTAAAAATATGAAAAAGCACAGCACACAAGGTCTGAAAACTTTTTGTAAGCTGCAGTACCTGAAGAAGATATGTCAGCTTCGAGTTCCTAAACGGAACATGATCTTCCTTCTTTGCCAAGGCAAATATAACATCGCTCAAACAAGATAAGCTTTTATTTATGGCCTGATTGTGTAGAGAAAAAGTCAGCATGATTGTACAAAGCATCATCAAAAAGAAAGACAAATATATCAACAGCTTAGGTTAAAAAAAATTCAAACAAAAGATTAAATGTCCAGATTTTGAAGCAAAAAGTATCAAAATAATCATGGCACTAACATATAAAGCAAAAACAAATAATTCAAAAAGGCTTAAGTTAAGATATTTTAAGTAAAGACACCTGAGTTTCTTTCAACCGGTCACCAGTTGCTCCACTCCTTGACAATCGCTCGCTTCCAGCTAGATCAATTAGGTTTAAGACTCCCTGCACTTGTTGTTCAGTAGCCTAGCGGAGCAAAGAGAGAATACATCAGGAAAAAAATATGTACAAGAGTAATAAAGACATATATGATTGTAATATTACAAGAACAGGTACCTCATTTACTCCAGATATTCTTAATGTGAAAACAAAATGGCTTCTTGATGAATTCTCATTCATTTGCGTCTTGCCCACAGACCTGGAATAAAACAAAATCATGTTAGAAATTCTATATTTTCTTCCAGTTATTTATTCCAAGTGCACGTATATTATGTGAGAACGAAAAAAGGAAATAAATACATTTTTTCATTAAAATTTTGGTTCATTAAAAGTTGAAAGAGAAAACTGTATAAGACCGTCCATAATTGTAGGTTAACAGTCTGCAGCCATTTTAAAATCTAAATTTACATACAAAATTGTTAAATAAAAGAAAAAATACTGCAGTGTATTCCCATTGTATAATCAATATAATGCATTCTGGGACATAAAAACATCTGGTAAATCAATTACCTGCTTTGTGCAGCCTGCCATAAAAGAGACGATATCTCTGATATACTGCAGACATCTACAATGGTTAGGTCGCTGACATATGTGTTCCCATTTGCATCATGTTTAATCATATACTGCTTTCCAGGAACACCATTTTCTGTACGTGTCAAATCTGAACTGCTGCCTCGACTTGTTGACAACAGGTCACGGATAGTTTCATTATATATCTCTAACATTGAGGCCTACAATTTTAGAAATTACAGTAAAAGTTCAATTGACAAGTGTTAAACAAAAAGAAAAAAATATATATACGTGGTGATTGTTTGTACCTGCATTTTGTATTTCCAGCCCTGTGCTGAAAGGGACTGACTGATTTGAAATATCTGTTCCAACGAGCGTGGTATCAGCCCTTTCTGTTCTGGGGCTTCTGGCTTACCCATCATGGTATATGTTTTACCTGAACCTGTTTGACCATAAGCAAATATGCAAACCTGCAGTACAGAATGCATCAAACAAAAAATTAAAGACAGGTTTTTACTTCCCGTGACCACAAAATTTGATGATCAATAAGCAATGAAAGAAAATTCTTGTTAACAGTGATACAGATGTGAGTAATTGTCAAGTTTAATCTCATAGAACAGCAAAATGGCAATGAAACAATGCCAAAGTCCAATATCAGCCACAGAAATCAAACAAAACCAATATTCATCAATTAGGACGACTTAGGATGAACCATTTAAATATAAAAGTTCGTATTCAATATGGAAATCAATCAGCTAAAACTCAAGTTTATAAATTAAAACATTACACATTATCACCCAAGCCAAGCAAGGCGATGTCATGGTGCGCTAAAACTTCTAAATTCTAAGGGAGAGTTTAAAACAAAATAATCACCTTGTAGCCATCAAGGGCACTCTGTACCAGCTGTGATATTTCTACAAAAACATCCTGCTGAGAAGCATCGTGACTGAAAACTTTGTCAAATGTAAAAGGATACTTCTGCCCTGTTCACAATAGAATAGCATTAAAGCTTCAGTGGTAAATAGGAAGCATTAACAGAGTTAAAAAAGTAAACACTATAAGTATTTGTCCTCCTATGAAATTGAATTGATCAAAATTGGGGACAAATTTAGTAACGTATTCATACCACTTTGTACCAAATCGATGCCCCTGCCAAGCAATTCCACAGATGTAGGATATGCAATGACAGAAGCATCTGTTCCAACACCATCGTCTGGTAACAAAGGACGCACTCGGCAGAACACTCGAATATTTCCTTTCAGTTCCTGCAGTAGAAAGTGATATATTGCCATTTTAGCAACATGTACAGTAAATAATGACTTATAGTGCGAAAGGTACTTTCCCATATTCTTAACCCAAAATGGTTGAGTTCTTTAGGGTACTTCCAGGAGAGTAAAAGAGCACTACCAGAATAGTATTATGCAGCTTTTTCCGTAATTTCTCTCCTTCAATAAGTTGGCATTCTGCCTCTGCTAGGCGATCTTGTAGTTCATGTACATTTCTCTTTTGCTCCTCAAATTCTGTCCGTGTTTCCAAAGCTGACATATCAGCCATCTATAGATACATTCTTGTCATTAGCAACATCACAGATGCAATGCTCAGCAAAGAATAAGCAGATAATGCAAAGATAATGACCAACACATAAGCCACAGTTCCTACAAATTAACAATACTGATTTACCTTGAGTTTCTCATTTGCAGCAGCTAGTTGAATTTCCAATAGCCTAATCTGCTCTCTTTGGGATGAACATGTCTCCTGTAAAAGAAGCCAAATATGCCATCAATGAAATCAACAAAAAGATATACAATATATACAACATAGATACCAACAAACCTCCAATGATTTTGATTTAGTTGTCAAGCAATCCAATTCTGTTAAGGATTTTCCAGTACTTTCTTGATACTTCACTATTTCGGCAGTTAACACCTGTGCCTGCACTACTTGGCGATCACGATCATCTCTCACTTGTTGCAATTCCCCACGGAGGCATCTAACTTCATTAACTAATGATTCTTTCTGTTTTACGGCCTCGTCCTGTGAAGCCTGGAACAAGACAATGTATGAGTAACTATAAGGGCACCAAAAGTCATAGGGAGTGTAATAACTCCAAGAATTACACACAAATTCTCAATGATTCAATCGTGAGGCTCGTTTCATTTTTTTTTTTTCAACTTTACTCACCAAGCAATACTTATTATCGACCATTATAACTTCACTTCATGACTTAAAGAACCTTTAATTTTTTCATAATTAGAGAAACCATAATCTCAAGATACTGACATGTATTGCATATGTTTCATTTTATCATCTAAAATTTGCATTAGCACTATTCTAGTACACAAAAAAAACATAAACATACAAAATTTTCTTGTATACAAGGACAAACAATACAAAAAGCAAAGCAACAAAGTGAACATAGATATGAATCCCTGGGTTTTGACCAAGGAAGGTCAAGGATGAGCAATAAAAAATGCACAGTACTCAAATATTAAGATGGACAAAACGATGAAACACTTTAAAGAAATTCATTATCTATTATTGAATATGACACCCTAATACTTACTCTGGATAAAGCTAATTGCTCCTGCAATGAATTATTGTGACCCCTTAAAGTACTGAGGTTTTCAACTATTGTCGATTTCTCCTTTTCTACCCGTTTGAGTGACTCATTAGATGCTTCAAGGTCAGTTTGAAGTTTGGCATTGTAGTGCTGTAGACTCTGATTGTACTCCTGTAAGCGCTTGTACATATTATCAAGGGAAACAGCCTGCAGGATGAAAAAGTTTGAAGACAACAAAATCCTTAGATAAGGCAGCCTAAAAGACTTGCCAGACTCAGAAAGAGTGGTGATAATTATGTCAAAGATAAAACAATTGACATATGAAATCCAGTTATAATTACCCGCTGGTTGGCAGCTGCAGTGTCTTGCTGAGCTTTTTCAACCCGTTCCGACAGAGAAGCTTGCAATTTTTCAGCAGCAACCCTAGCTTCAATTTCTTCTCTATGATTTTTAATCACAATCTAATTGTCAAAACAAAAGAAAAAAAAACAAATTAAAACCCTTTAAGAAATGCATAGACCATGCATGGTTAATGAATGGTAATCTTACTAGCTTTTCTGATTCTTCTTTTGCAACTTTCTCTCGCAAAAGAGCATTTTCTTGCCTCAACTCTGAAATAGTGGCATTGAGTTCCCCCTCCCTATTCTTCATCTCCATTTCTAATAGCACAAAAAGAAGTTATACAATTAAAAATGTCTCAGTGAGGTAATAAGCTGCCATTTTCTAATCATTTAAAATTTTTTAATCTGGAACAACATATACAAGAAAAGATGACACTTTCCATTACCAATATCAGAGCATTTCTTCTCTGTAGACTCCAGTGCACTTTGAATCTTTTGCTTCTCGAGAACATGGTTTTCATCAACTTGCTGAAACCATTTGATGCAAAGCTTGAACCTCTTGTTATGCTCAGTCAGTTGCTCAAGTTTTGTCTACCACATCAACACAACAAAAATCAACAAACAAGAATTCAAAATAGCACCACTGAAATTAAACTTCCCTACTAACACCAAAAGAGGTTATTCAATAAACCTTGAGGTCAAACTTCTTTGCTTTCGGCTTTTCATTCAACAAAGCCTCAACTTCTTCCTTTGTGAACTCAATATTTCCAGAATCTGCACCCTCGGAACTGCCCATATCACTGGCTGCCGATACACCTTGCCTATTATTAACAACAGCAAATGGCTGTCGCGTGCGGCCAGTATTCGTGGGTCCCACCGTTCTCCCTGTTCCTATCTTCCTTCGCTTGTCAAATGGTACATCTTCTGTTCCCTCTTTTTTCTGCAACCAATTCAAAACACATACAAAACGTAAGACTAGCTAAAATTTATAAATTACAGAACAAATCAACAAAAGAATCGCCTAAAGTTAACACAAAAGAATCTACAGTTTCGGACCTAGAAATCAAATTAACAGAAAACGTCTTTTCCTTGATTTTTCTTCCAAGCAATCAACAAACGAGAGCGAAATTTGAATTGAAATCGGAGGAATAGAGGGCTTACAACAGATGGACTCCGTGGAGGTCTATTTTGGTTACGGGACGCCATATCTGAACAAATCAATGGAAAGCTCCGAGCTCTTATTGGGAATGTACCACAAATTGCATAATCTGATTTCGTACAGCGCCGTTGACTTCAGAAATTTACGGTAAACGATTCAAAGGAAGAATTACGCTCCTAAGCACTTCCTTCTTTTTTTGAAAAATCTAATGAACGTTAGGGTTTGCGAAGGAAAGCAGAGAGCGAGCGTTGGCTTGGGACGAGAGCGCCAGTTAAAATTTGAATTCATTTGAAATCAGATCTAGCGGCCACCCACGTGTCACAACAATTAGGACACACTCTTTTGGGCCCAATTGGATCGAGTTAAAGCCCAACTATTTTAAAGCCCGACTTGACCCACGTATCACGTTAAAGCCCAACATTTTTTTCCCGCACTGGTAATAAATAATTTAATTCTGACTGTGTCAATAGAGTGGGCTAAAATCTACCAGCGGGGGCGACCAGTCCGGGTTAGAGATCGGGTCAAAATTTGGCCTACTTTAAGTTAGGTTGAACAAATTTAATTTAAATTAGTTTGGATTCAAAATTTTAAAAAATTTAAAATTATTGGTTTTAAATTAAATTAATATGATCTAATTCAACAATAGGGCCTGAAATATTAATTTGAATTGGTTTATATTGTCTCGATTTGAGCAAAAAATTTAAAATACTGTTATAATTATAAATTTATTTATTTTATTAAATTATATTTATTTTTAAGCACAAAAAATAAATCTAATTATAAGGCTCATGTTAAATTTTACCTATCGTTGAGCTTAAAAATAATTTAATTAAATTACAGAGATTGACAATTTAACTTGAATTTTGGATTCGAACTAATCTAAAACCAATAATTTTAACTTGAGTCAATCCAATCCCGTAAAATATTAAAATGCAAATTAAATTAATCCAAATTGATAATAAATAATTGTAACACATAATTATTTTATCGAATACATTTACTTATAAATTTTTTTAAAAAATAAATATAATTTTAAAGATCGCATCAAATTATATTTATTATTAAATTCAAAAATAATTTAATTAAAAAATTTATCTAAAATTTTAAATTTTTATATTTTATAAAAATATAAAATTACTAAATATAAAATTTTAAATTTTTTCAACAATGTAAAATTGCCAATAAAAAAATTATTAAATAGAAATTTTTTTATATCTATTGAATTAGATCAATTTAATAAATTTAAATTAATTTCAATAAAAAAATTGATCTAATTACTATAATTTGATTTTTTAAAAACCAAATTAGATGTACTCACCCCTAATCTAACCTATTAGATAGAAAAAGAGCTATGGGATTTGTCAAAGTTTATAACAATGGATCAGAATAGCTTAAAAATGGTTTGTCTTAAATTTTTTCCATGGCCATAAAAAGAGGAACCATTAGCTGGCCCAAAATACTTTTCTTGAATTAGACAATACAAACTTTGAACTCTCTCTTGCCTTCTTTCTCTCATTTATTTCTTAAGATTAACCTTTCAATTTGCTACTGCTAATTCAAATTTCTTTGAAAAAAAAAAAGGGTTTGTAATTGAAGTTGAAAACAGGCTCTTAGGGGTCTTGCCGGTAGTATGATGACTTTTCTTGATGAAGACTGAGATTTTCAGTTGTCTTCTCTGAACTGTGTGGATTCTAGATATTTTTCTCAAAGTTGTCTTCTAATTTCTTGGCGAATTTTCAGTTTGTAAGTTTTGCTTTTTTTAATTTGTTCTGTTCTGAGACTATTTGAAGATAATGTATGAAAAGGCTTGAGTATGAAAAATCAATTTATGTTTTAAGTCATAACGGTGTTAAGTGACACTTTAAGGTAAATCAACATGACACAATCCTTGTCCAATAATTCTTTTGGCACGATTATTTTCTTTAAATAAATGTATTTTTATTTAATAAATTATCAAAATATATCTTAAATTAACTATCACTTAATTATAACCAACAATATGTTTAGCTTATTCCCTTTAATTTTTTAAATATTTTAATTATATTTTGGATGTGAGAGAATCAAATCTGCTTAGTCATTATGCCATCAAAATTTAATATTAATTTGATATTATTTGTATCAAATTTGTAATTTGTTCATTGTAATTTTGGTGCAATTGATATCTCTATTTGTATTACTACTGCATTGGCAATGTTCAGTCCAGCAATGTCAAGATAACATACTTGTGGAGTCCACGTGTCAAAAACCCACCTGTCTACGTTGAAACCCAATCCAACTTGTCAAACAGGAAAATCATTAAATGACACATGTCAATACCCAATTGGCAAATACCGCAGCCAACTTATCCAACCGGGAAAATGGCGGATAAGGTGCTGCCTCAAAATCAATCTACTTCACAGAAAACAAAGAACAAAACCTGAGACCACATCATTCACCCCCAAGTGCCCAAAAATATATTTTCACATTTCTGCCTTGAATTCTCCACCAATTGGAACAACTAAAAAATCTGAAAGGGAGTTATTGAGATGGCACAAGCTATGGCATCAACGGTTGGCTTACGTGGCTCCTCTCAGGCTGTACTGGAAGGAAGCCTCCAGCTGAATGGCTCAACCCGCTTGAATGTCGCCACCAACGCCAGAGTTGCTGTGGCCCGCCCTGGTTTCACTGTTAGAGCTCAGCAGGCATCAAACGAGCCTGAAACTAGCCGCCGTGCTATGATTGGTCTTGTTGCTGCTGGTTTGGCCTCAGGTTCCTTTGTTCAAGCTGTGCTTGCTGATGGTATTCCGATCAAGGTCGGCCCACCTCCCCCGCCTTCCGGCGGTTTGCGTAAGTTTTGCAAAATGCCAATCCTCCTTGGTTCTTACATATTTTGAGGTTGAAAACTTTTATGAAAGGTTAAATTTTGATGTTGGCATGCAGCTGGAACTCTGAACTCCGATGAGCCAAGAGACCTGGACCTGCCATTGAAGGATAGGTTCTTCATCCAACCACTTACTCCAAGTCAGGCAGCGCAGAGAGCAAAGGAGTCAGCTAAGGATATTCTTAACGTGAAGGGATTGATAGACAAGAAGGCATGGCCCTATGTTCAGAATGATCTCCGCCTCAGGGCTGAATATCTTCGCTATGATCTCAACACTGTCATTTCCTCTAAGACCAAAGAAGAGAAGAAATCCCTCAAGGATCTCACTGGAAAACTCTTCCAGACCATGAGCAATGTGAGTTTTGAATGCCAACCTTCAGAAGTTGAATATTTATTCATTGAAAACAAGTTAATAAAATATTTTACATGTAGAATTGATTTTTTTTTTCTCTCCAATTTTGTTTGTGTTCCAGCTCGACCATGCAGCAAAGATTAAGAGCACTCCTGAAGCACAGAAGTACTATGCCGAGACTGTATCTGCCCTGAATGATGTTCTTTCCAAGCTTGGTTAAGTGATCTGAATGTATTTGATGTAAGCTATATTTATCATTTTGTGAGACAGTCTCTGTGAATTTTACTGGAAGGGAATCCTGTTCATTAAGTTCGCTGTAATTTTCATGTTACGAGGCATTTGCTTTATATGCTAATGATAGAAATTCTATAGTTTAAACTGGCTGAGACACTCATAGGCAGGGACTCAACCCAGGAACATCTAAAAATTCGCAATTGTTCTCTCCAAAGCTTACTTCAGATTCCTGTAGTCAGCGTTCAACAAATTTCATGATGACACAATAAATTGTGCAACTCTTGAAACCCATCAAAATTTAAGCATTGCTCAAGAAGCAAACCATACTCTGTAGAAGAAGGATGCAATCCAAATCCATCTTCATCCATTTAAAAAAGCTATTTGAATGCAGTAGTCAACAGAAGCAGAAACGAAGTTAACTGATTCAAAGGAATGAAGACAAACAGAAAATGGTGGATGTCTGACCCGTTTCATCAACTTTACAAGTTCGTTTCTGGTTGTATCTGATCTACCTCCATCTCTAACTTCTCTGCTTGCATTCCTTTAAAAGTTAACAGGCTAGGCGATAATACGCTCCCCTCCAAACATACTATAGGCGTTATTCTCCTGAATTGAAAATCATATTCAAATATTTTCTTGCCCTTGGTGTTGAACAATAATTTGCCAAGGCGAAGGCCAAAAGGAACAGGGCTTTCTATATCTTGATTTTCTCTAAAAAATGTCAAAGGACCAGTAATCTTCTTTTCACTCCACTTGTGCTTTTTAAGATCTTCTAATACAACTGCGTTCAGCTTCTCCTCCACTATGTCAACAAAAGCCACGCAGCCATTCCAGTTGAAAAACCAAACTTTGGTTGCATCAGAGAAGACACATGGAGGCAAAGTATTACTGAAGAAACACTCACTCACAATATCAAGACTGTGAACTTCAAGGTAGACATTTGATCGGGTGCCATTTCTTTCAAAAAAGTGAAAGCTTCCCCGCATCTTCTAAATTCAAAATGTCTTTTGTTCTTGACACGTTCTTGTAAAACACTAGGGATTCAGGGGTCTCCACTCATTATCCCTATCAAAACTGAAAGCCTCAAAGCCTTGCAGAAACCTGTAACTTTATCATAATAAGCAGAAACCAGTTTAAAATCACCAGTTGATACAGTATCACATATAAATATTCTGAAAGTACACTGATGAGGATCAGGCAGATAAAGAATTTGGTGGATGGTAGGTTTCTAATACGATACTTTTGAGAAGAGTCACCCTTTTCTACGATCAAGCCAGCAAACTTATCAATCATTTTTGAATTTTTCTTTAATCATCCGGTCCGCATTCAAACTTGCTACTTCAGCTTCACAAGAAACCTGTTGAGAATTCAATCTTTAAATTAATTCAACAATGATTCTTGATCACTGTCAAGCAATGCAATTCATCAAGAACACACAAACATATCAGCAAGAAAACGAGAACAACAATTTACATGGTTTAGTTTGAAGCCTACATCCACGAGACCAACACAATCTGAAGAACTTTATTGGTGAAGATGAATTATAATCTTATAGAGAACATTCATAGCTACAAAACAAGCCAAAGAACTCTAATTTTGGATGCTTAAATATCAAGATATCCTACTCGAAAAATGACATGTTGATCAGCTATATACTGCAACAGAACCCAGAAAAATTAATTGCAACAACTAAAACAACTGCCTCAATTGCCATGTCATTTAAAATCACCTAGTGCACCCCAACAAATTCTGAGAACACCTCACAACACTCTACACCTTGTTCAAAGTATTATTTTTCTTCCTGTGCTGGCTTGCACCTCCTCTGGTATTAACCTTCAACACCTGCTGAGTTCAAGCAAAATTTGAACTTTCCAATAGGTAATATCTTGGTAAGCATGTTTGATAGATTAACAAATATATGTACTTTCTCAAACTTGACAAACCCTCTAGTAATTTCATATCTTATAAAATATTATCGAACATCAATGTACTTAGTCTTTTCATGAAAAACTTGGTTCGTAGTTAGATATAATACACTCTGGTTATCACAATACACCAGCATTGTCTTTTGATTCAACCATAACTCATTGATTATTCTCCTCAGCCAAAGAGCTTCCATCACGGCTTCAATAATGACTATAAATTCAGCTTCAGTTAATGATAATACAACTATCAATTGTAAGTTAACCTTCCGACTAATCAAACAACCATTCAGATTGAAAATATAGTCAGTAGTTGACATTTTTTTGTCTAATTCTCTAATAAAATCAGAATCAACATAACCTACCACCTATTTTCTTTTCATCCTTGCTTTATCATATACTAAACCATAATTAGAAGTACCCTTTAAGTATCTCAATATCCACTTTACTACTTTTAAATGTTCTTTTCATGGATTTGCTATGAATTTACTTACCACACTTATTGCAAAGGCTATATTCGGCCTTGTGTATATCATTGCATACGTCAAGTATCCCACAGCCTAGGCATAAGGTACTTTAACCATTTTATTTTTATCTTCTTTTGATTCTGGTGACTGTGAAGAAGAGAGTTTAAAGTATGTAGCCAGAGGAGTCTGTACTTTCTTAACTTCACTTATTCCAAATCTAAAAAGAACATTCTTCACATAGCTTTCCTGTGATGGTACTAAAGAACAAGTACTTTTATCTCTCACAATTTCACTCCCCAAAATCTTCTTAGCTCTCCCCAAATCTTTCATCTCGAATTCATTACTCAGCAGGCACTTTATTCTGTCAATTTCGTGCATTTCCCCACATGCTATCAGCATGTCATCTACATACAATATCAGATAAATTATTCTACTTTGCTATAAATTTTAAAGATAGACATAGTTGTCATACAGACTCCTAATAAACCCTTATTAAGTTATGAACTGATCAAATCTCCTATACGACTGTTTAGGAGATTGTTTTAAGCTATAAAAAGACTTCTTTAACAAGCATACATGATCCCTTTTACTAGGAACTTAAAATCCTTTTGGTTGCTGCATCAAGATATTTTCTTCAAGTTCTCCACATAGAAAGGCTGTTTTTATATTTATTTAATCAAGTTCTAGGTCAAGGACAACCACCATAATTAGCAAAATTTTTATTGAATTATATTTCATCATAGGAGGGAAGATTTCATTATAATCCAATCTCTTTTTCTGTGTAAATTCTCTAACTACAAGCTTTGCCTTGTATCTAGATACTTATCCAGTCAAATTGCTTTCTTTGATCTTAAAAATCCATTTATAACTAATCACACTTGTGTTTTCAGGTTTTGAAATCAAAATCTAGGTTTGGTTTTTAATGAGAGAATACATCTCCTCTTACATTGCTTTATACCATTGCAATTTATCCTTACAATTTATAGCCTCTGTATAGCTCTTGGGCTCATTATCTGTTATACTATTAGTAGTTGTTAATGCAAAGAATATAAGATTTGTATAAACAAATCTACTTGGTAGTTTTACAACCTTTTTTTGCCTATCTCTTACCAATCTGTAATCTTCCAGGTCTCCAAATTGTTTCTAAGGCATAATATCAATGCTAGATTCATCTTTATCAACTTAACTACTTTCTTCATCATGTTCTTTAAAGTGCTCCACCTCCATTTGAATTAATTCTTTCTATTTTTCTCGTGAATCATCACCTCCAACTGCATCTAATGGTTTAACCAAGGCAATTTCATTAAACACAACATCCCATAATATGATGCATCTTACTGGCTTGCCATCTAGACACTAGATCTTATAGCCTTTTACCCATTTAAGATACCTAACAAAGATACCTTTAACAACCCATGGCTCAAGTTTACCTCATTTTACATGAGCATAGGCTAGACGTCTAAACATCTTGAGGTTTTCATTAAAAGCTGGTTTGCCATTCCACATCTCCTCTGGTGTCTTTGAATTTATGGCTGAAGAAGGATTTCTGTTGACTAGATAACAAGCAGTTGTGACAGCCTCTGCTTAAAAAACTTTTAGTAATTTTGAGTTGATTAACATGCATCTTACTTTGTCAATTAAGGTCCTATTCATCCTCTCAGCAAGTCCATTTTGCTGTGAGGTATGCACTACAGTTTTATATGAAACTATTCCATTCTTCCTATAATAATCTTCAAACTCACTATTGCAGAATTCTAGACCGTTATTTGTTTTTAACTTTCTCACCTTTTTATCTGTCTGATTTTCCACCAATGCTTTCTATTCCTTAAATTTTTCAAAAGCTTGATCCTTAATTTTAAGGATATAACCCCAAACTTTTCTTAAATAATCATTTATCAATGATAGAAAATATCTGCATTGGCTCAGTGAAGGAACCTATGCAGGCCACCATAGATCAACATGAGTGTAATTTAGAATCCCTTAGTTTTATGAATAACCTTTGAGAATTTAACCTTGCAAGCTTTTCCAAATATGCAATTTTCACAGAATTCTAGTTCCTTTATCTTAGCATCCTCAAGTAGACCCTACTTACTAAGTTCTTTAAGCCTTTTTTCACTTATATGATCAAGTCTTAAATGCCAGAACTTGGTATTATCACATCCTGATTCAGAAGAAATTGCAGTAGCCCTAATCACGGAGGAATCATTAAGTATATATAGCCCATTATGTTTAACTCCTTTCATGATTATCATTGATCCCATATAAATCTTTAAGACACCATTTTCAACCTTGAAACTGCAACCTTGGCCATCCAACATTTCCAAATAAATTAAGTTTCTTTTAAGGTCGAGTATATGTCTAACATGTTATAATGTTCTTACGATGCCATTATGCATCTTAATCCTAATATTACCTATCCCAACCACTAGAGAAACCATATTGTTTCCCATTAACATCTTCCCACCATCTAATTCATGATAAATGCTTAAAAAATTTCTATAAGGACACATATGAAATAAGTAGCCAGAATCTAAAATTCACTAATCTTCTATATTTTTCTCTAATGTAATTAAGAGATTAGTACTTTCATAGCCTCCTTCTGATCCCCTAGAATTTGATGTCAAGTCTGATGCAATGACAGCATTGCTTTATTTTGATTAAGCCTCATTTGCTTTGTGCTTTCTCTTAGAACAGTTTCTTTTGAAGTAACCTTCCTTATTGCATTGATAGCATTTTCTTTTCTTTGATTTTGACTTTGATTTCCCAGAATTATTCTTCCTTTTTTCCTTCTTTTTAGTTCTTCTATTTGTAGTCAATCCCTCTCCATTTCCAGATTCTTTTGCTTCAGTTTTCTGTAACTCCTTTGTGTTTAGTGCTAACTTGACATCTTTTATGGACAAAGAATTCCTTCCAAAGAAAAGTGTATTAACAAAATGTTCTTATGAACTTGACAATGATATCTATATTTTCAAGATATGATATAATCTTGTTATAGTTATTAAGATGCTCATGCATTGTAATTCCTGGTTGCATTGTGAAGTTATATAATTGCCTCCTCCGATACAACCTATTGGCAAGAGATTTCATCATGAATAAACTCTCCAGTTTGAGCCATAAGGATGCAGCACTATGTTGCTTTGATACCTTCCTCAAGACTCCATCACCAAGACATAGAATTATTGTACTACGAGTTTTTCTAAAAAGATCATTCTTCTCCTTCTTACTCATCTAGGGCTTTTTCAAGCTCTTGATAAATAAGTAAAGCTTGCATCTTCAATCGCCAAAGATTGAAATCCGAAACTACATTCAACTTCTCAATTTCAAATTTGAAAGGAACCATGAATCTTTCAAGAACCTCCCATAACTCTGATATCAATTGTTGTGGATTCAATCTTTAAATTGATTCAACAATGATTGTTGATCACTGTCAAGCAACACAATTCATCAAGAACACACAACATATTAGCAGGAAAACCAGAACAACAATTTATGTAGTTCAGCCTGAAGTCTACATCCATGAGACCAACACAATCTGAAAAACTTTATTGATGAAGATGAAGAGTACAACTAGATAGAGAACATTCACAGCTACAAAACAAGCCAAAGAACTCCAAATTCGGATGCTTAAATCTCAAGATATCCTACTCGAAAAATGATATGTTGATCAGCTATATACTGCAGTAGAACCCAAAAAAAATTAACTGCAATAACTGAAACAATTGTCTTAATTATCACGTCATTTAAAATCACCTAATGCACTATAACAAAATTCCCAGAACACCTCGCAACAAAACCATTGTGCAGCGTTTCCAATGCTTTATAACGAAGCGGCGATGTTGAATTAGACGATACCATTCCTTGCATGCGGAGTTACAGCTTAACAATGTTAATGCTGGCAACCAGCTCGGTATCTCAAAAATCATTTCACCGGGAAGGAATGGTACTACGTTCTGGGGTTCTCCCTCTTTGCTTTACCCACCCATGTGTAGAAGAAGAAGGAATTGCGAAGAATGGGAGAATTATCAGTCGCATTAATCAATGCAATTTACTGCAACACGTGATGACAGAAGAAACAAAACAGAATGACAAACAAGAATCAAAGAATTGAAGGAAACGCTGAAACTTAACAAAATAGGTACAGAAAAAAGAAAATTACAAGTTATTAATTAGCATAAGTGGGAACAACAGGAGGGCTTTAAGTTCAAGAAACAATAGCGTACCTTGGACTCAAATCTTGAAATTGTTCGACTGTGAACAGAAATTAAGAAGTTGGCAGGAAAAGAAAAACAAACAACAAGACATCTGCATCAAGGAATTCCAGCTATGGTAGAATTTTGTGTTACGCCAAGTATCAGCGTCGGTCTACGATTGACTTCTGCATCAAGAACCTATAAATGTTGGGGTAGCCAGCATAATGAATTAGGAAGAAAAGGAATTAAATAATCTATTCAAAATTTTAAAAAATGTATAAAATATAATTTAAAATTAATTTAAAATTTTATTTAAAAATTTTTTATATCTAACCATCAACAGCACAATTTAAGTTTATTTTTTAAAATATAATACATTAATAGGATACTCTTAAATTATTATTCTTAAAATAAATAATTAAATATGAATAAATATTTATATTTATATTTATATTTATAAAATAGGATTAGTGGCAAGAGGGTTGCGTGGGCCATGTGTAAATCTGTGGGCTTGATGACTTCTCTGATTTCGCAATTTGGGTTTCAAATCCAACGGTGATAAATTTCCGTCCACCGTCTGGAGATTCGGTTACCCTTATTTTAGGTTTCGTCCTTGAGAACTTTCTACAAGCCCTAGCCCTAGCCCTCTCCACTGAATATTACGAAATTTTTCTATCGTAACTCTCCTTTTCCAGCTTTTGTCCGTCGCATTATGGCACCGAAGAAGGCGAACCCCATAGAAGAACCGCCGGCTGCTTCTTCATCAGAAGGAGAGGAAGAAGAAACTTCTGAAGAAGTGGCCTCGACTGAAGACGAAGGTGAAGAAGAAGAAGAAGAAGACACTCAAGAGCCAATAAAGCCGTCTTCTCCTCCCCCGCGACAAAAAACTCAAAAACAAACGGCTGTTAAGAAGCCTGAAATCACTCCCGCTACCCGTGAGTCCGAATCCTCCAGTTCCGAACAATCCGGTTCGGAATCGGAGTCGGAGTCCGAACCTGACGCGACTCCGAAGCCGATTGCCACCAAACCCATTGAAGAAACCCCGAAAGCGACAAAGACAAGGTCGAAACCAGCTGCAAAACGCCCTACTGAGACCGAGGAGGCTCAGAAAGACTCCAAACGAGCTAAAAAGAAAGGTACGGGTGCGGATCCGGATGGGGAGAAAAAGCCTGGAGAGGACACAAAGAAGCAGCTTTTCCAAAGGCTGTGGAGCGAGGACGATGAAATCGCTGTATTGAAGGGAATGATCGAGTACTCGGCCAAAAAAGGGGTTGATCCGAATCAAGACATGAATGCTTTTCATGATTATATCAAGAAATCGCTTCATGTGGATGTTTCGAGATCTCAATTGGTTGACAAGATTAGGAGATTGAAGAAAAAGTACGAGAACAACCTTGAGAAAGGTTTGAAGAAGGGTGAAGACTATACTTTTTCGAAGCCACACGAGCAGAAAGCCTATGATTTATCCAAAAAGTTGTGGGGAAGTGAAAGTACTAGTGGAATCATTGAATCAGCTGCCAAGTCTAATGGAAAAGCTAGAAAGAATCAGAACCAAAGAGGGAATAATAAGTCATTGGCTTCTTTGAAGGCAGAGTTGAGTAATGGAGCAAAAGAAGGAGAGAAGATGGAAGTAGATAATAATAGAGAAGGGAATGATGTAGACAAGTCTGTGAATGAGAAAGAAGAAGATAACGTTTTCTTTGATAAGAGTTTTGGAGTGGCTGGTTTGGAGGAGTTTGTGATCAAAGATGGATTGGATATGATTGGAGGAGTGAAAAAGACAGAGTTGGAGCAAAGGTGGAAGAAGTTACAGATTGCTCAGTTGGAGATGTTCGTTCAGCGGAATGAGTTGATAAAGGAGCAGGCAAAGTTGGTTTTGGATGTGCTGAAGTCCTCTGGTATTTAAGGTGTTGGTTGCGGTCTTGAGCGTAACAATTAAGTTTTGAGTTCCTTTTGCTGTTTGGTGTTGGTTAAATTGTGGGTTCCTTTTTGGTATTGTTGAGCGTATCATTGTCTTGAATGGATAGTTGTTTGATCTTCCCATAGCCAGATCAATATATTTCATGTTTATGTTGCACTCATTTTGGTTTAATTATCTGGTACTGTCCTCTAAATTGCAAATACATTGTCTCTTGAAATTTCACTGGTTGTTAGAAAATACTATTTTGTTATTGCTTAAATTGTAGACAGGCTTTCCAATTTATTGTTGTTGATGGTGAATTTTGAATACTGCTATTATATGGAGGTTGATATCATGTTTTGATGAGTTGATGTGTCTGGAGGCTGTTTGTTCCATTCGTGTAACTTGTATATAACTCCATCTTTCTTGTTCAATAGGCAGTTTCAATTATACTTATATCAGCATATGCAGTTGTGCAAAGTCACTAATGTCAATATTAGACATTTGATATTTGTATCAGTCGTGCCATTAATCATTTTCAGTCCTGGTTCCGTTCTCTCTTGTTCTTCATTGCTATCCTATATTGCTTGCATGAGAGTCAGTATAATTTTTTACTTTTGTTTATTTTGGTTCTTTAGTGCCTTTTATCTTGTTTATCATGTTTATCGTGTTGATTCAGAAATAGTGTATGGACTAAGAAATAAAGTTTTTCCCATGAATCACTAGGATAATTTGTACAACAGAGCAAAAAGGGGTCTGAAATTACTACAAGTATGTTTAGTTTTCTAGTAACTCATTAGCCATATGTTCGGCCTATCAGATGGTGAGCTGTTTTTAAATGTTTCAATGTAAGAGCAATTTCATAATCTTCTCAAACCAAGTTGGAAGAAGTTATGATGTGCAATTTAAAACACCTCATGTTCATCCTATATGTCAATATAAGTCCTTTCTTTCTCCAGTTTGTGATGTTTTAGAACATACTTGTTTGGGATAAATGTGGGTTCATCACATCAGAAAGTTAGTGCCGTATGTTTTATATGGGGGTTGTTTGTGAATGACCCAATTGGTAAATGTGTAAATTAGCATCTATAAACTTTCAAAGTTAAAGCAACCTTTTCCCCAGTCTTATGTCCTCACATGTCCAAATATGTTTTCTGTTGTTTTGAAATGTGCCTATAACTGAACAGCACATGCCTTGCATGCATTCTGTTGAGAGACCTCGTAGTGATGGATTTGGGAAACAATAGGGTAGTTAGGTGCTACATTGTAGATTACATGATTGTGTATATGTTTTAGCACCAGAGAAGTTTAGTTATATGAGACCTTGGGTCCCATAAACTAAGTTTGATTGCAGAAGTGGTCGCTCGCTGAGTTTTCTTCAGAAGGGACTGTGTGATGAGAATGTTGTTCACGTTGATTTGATTAGTATCGCTGGAGGTTTTCAGAAGATGAGAACAGTTTCTCTGAACTGAGGTAACAGACGCAAAGGTCCTGCAAGATTTAATATTGTCTGAGTGATTGTAGTCTGTGGAAGAGATTTTCTATACATGAAAATTTCTTTTGGGAAACCTGCAATGAATAGCATTCTAGGTTGATGTTTTATCATAAATTTTTCGCCATCTTGAGTGAAATGCATAATCTTTTATGCCTTTTGGAGGCCATTGATTACTGAAAACCATTTGTATAGGGATATTGTTTCGTAGAAGCTCTAAAAGTCTGTTTGCATCCTGTGGTTACTTAATGCTTGAAATTTCCTTTTGTTCTATTTGGATTGATATTCATGCAAGTTTGTAATTCAAAGCGAACTGAAGCATAAAACAGTATTGTCTTCATGAGGTTATGTACATTTGTCATTGTTGGCGATAGTCTTGTAGATTGCATATCAATATATGAGATAGGTTCCCTCAAAGTAGTGAATGAAGATTTTTCCCAAAATCAAGAGGAAAACAGATTGTTGTCAAATATCATGCCTTTTGTGAATGGCATTGCATCAGTCTTAATTGCGGAATATCAATTATTTTAGCTTTAACACGGGTGTTTAACGCAAATAAATTTGGACCTCTTTAACTGCAACTTGAAATCTGACAAATTGCTTAGCTATTGTCTTCCCATTACACAATCCCTTTGATAAAACATGATGAACATTGTTGTTGTGCTTGGCAACTTTTAAACCTAGGAATGATCCTAAAATTGTGAATGATCAACATGTCAAATACAAGAATCAATTTAATATGCGAACAAATTTCAGCTACTTCAGCCTTCGAAACGCCAAGAAATCACAACACAAATATTAATGAGAAAATAATCCGTTTGACTTTTTGGTTGGACAATAAATGCGAGAATGTCAATCATGGTGCAGTGCCAAGAAAAATGCAAATGTATTCATGCATGGCCTCCATGGGCAGCCAATTTGTCTTCCCGAGCCGAGGCTGTTGCGGAAACATAATAAGCAACTGTGAACAATCCATGGATGAAACAAAGAATGCCTCCTATGGAGAAAAACCGATGGTGGGATATCCCGCAAGATTTCCTTGATTTTGAGTTTGCCATTGTTCCTATGATTAGCAATGAGAACCCAACTGCTAATACAATCCTGTTATTTAACACAGTGTATTACATCAGAAATTTTGGAGAGTGAAACCTTCAGAAGGTGGTGAACAAAATGTCAGAGCATACCATGAGAAAATGAGAGAAGCCACAGCTAATTGCTTGTTAGCAGAAGCTTTTTCCATATCCGCTCTAGACCAGAAGCAAATGCAGCCACCAAGCAAGTTAGCGACAACGTGGGCAAGAGCCAGAAGCACGGCTGCTGCCAATCCAAGCTTGAACGCCTTATAGCTCGGATCTCTGCACTCGAAAATCCACAGACTCAAATGTTTCACCTGTTGAAGAAATTACACAGCATATGAGTTATTATAACAGAATGCTGAAACGACAACAATTTCCTTCCAAATTCTAAACATGCCTTGTTCTGAGCTACTTCAGCTTCAATGCCAAGTATCCCAGCAGTAACGTCCAAAGCCATTATCAAGAGACAAATCAAGAACCCAATATTTTTTGCCATAGTTGTGAACTGCTAAGATCTTGTAGAGATGATTGTTAACAGGGAACTAACAGGATGAACTTTTATAGCAAATTCTCTCTTGGTTAGCTAAGCTTTTGTGAATTATTATTGAAAAGGAGAATACGAATAAAGTAGGAACAGGCATGCAGATTAACAACTAGTGTGAGAGAGCTTAGCTGTGAGTTACGGAGTAAAAGCTTCTTTTGTCTTAATGTTTTTCTTTATTCTTCCAACTTTTCTTTATAAATTCTGATTCCGTTCATGGTGCTCAAGGAAAGTAGAGTATCACCAACAGGAAGAACAATATACAGTACTTGAACATGAACTGTAGAGAAGTTGACATCAAAATTAAAAAAAAAAAAAAATACTTGCGAACAATGGATTTGAAGGAATAAAATGGAGTACATGGGAATCATCTGAAAAGTCATATGAATGAGCAGTCTTTCTTTTCAGGAAGAACAAACATGCTCTGCAGGTCATTTTGCTGTGGAGAATTTGGTGGATGGTTTGCCCAGTCAACTAAACCAGGCTTTTCTTATCTTTTTCACCGCATGCAGCTTGATCTTATTTCAAAATTAAAAATAATAATAATTATTTTTTATATAAAATTATATCAAATACTATTTCCTAAATTTTGTAATAATTTCACTTTAAAAAACATTCTTATATTCTTTTTTTTTTGCATTTTGGCAGCCCACTGAACAGATCTGGAAATGGAATGTTGGGCCAACGTAGTTTCATGGGCCCAAAACTTGGGCCCATAATGACCACATTCGCACGAGACGATGACAGATGGCGACATGGCTGGCAATATGGAAATAAGAAATAGAAATCATTTTCCAGAAGCAGCGCAACACTTCTCCAGAAAACCAGACCTTCTACGAGAGAATAATAAAGTCGAATCCGTAGATGATCATCTAAACGTCGTCGAAGAGAGAAGACAATGTCGGCGTATTACCGATGGAAGAGCTTCGACGAGGACGAGGATAGACCTGAGAAACCTCGTAGTTTCGGTGTTACGGAGATGAGAAGTCCTCATTACAATCTCTCTAGCCAAAACGTCCTTGAGGTTTTCTTTTTTCATTCTACCAAAACTTGTTCTGTTTTACATATATGCTTCGTTGATGTAAACCTACTTAGCTTAGAATGTGTCTAATTTTCCATATCCATGCTCTACTTTTTGGGAAATTCAATTTGCCCAGCAAATGATCAATTAGAAGCGGAATTTACAATTTATAGAATTGGTAGGTGGAAAGTTTGAAATGGAAGAATTGATGATGAGAATAATGGAAATCCAAGCTGAAACAAGTTAAACTTTAAGCTGTTAGAATAATTAGAACAATTAGATCAATTAGAAGCGGAATTTACAATTACTGCATAAAATTATTGCTGACACTTTTATCTTTGATCCCACGTGTCATGTTTCTTGATCCAAATTGATTAACCAGCCTGAAATGAATTTTATAGTAAAAGTATGAATCGAGTCATAGGGTTCGCATTTCTTGTTAAAAGGCATGTATTTTGTTCTATTGCTTTGATAAACATTTTGGGTGCTGAAGTTTTCAGTGAATTGAATGAGAATAATGAGTAGCCATGAAGGTGATGTGGGTGGACTGGTTCTACTTCTTGTTCTGATAGTTATCGTGCTTCTCAGGATATTTTCGAGTCCATGGGGCAATTTGTTGACGGGTTGAAGTTCTCTGGGGGTTCCCACAGTCTGATGCCAAAATCTTTTATCAAGGAAGTTGTTAAAATGGCTCACGAATATGATGTATATGTAAGTACAGGTGACTGGGCTGAACATTTGATTCGTAATGGTCTGTCAGCTTTCAAAGAATATGTTGAGGTAAGGTGTGGAACAACAACCATTTGTTGAGTTCTTTTGATATTTTATTGCAGAACTGATTTTGAAAATCTCCTGTGATATATAGGACTGTAAGCAGGTGGGGTTTGATGCAGTCGAGTTAAATGTGGATTCACTTGAGGTTCCTGAAGAAACCCTTCTGAGATATATTCGCATGATTAAGAGTGCCGGTCTGAGAGCCAAGCCTCAGTTTGCAGTAAAGTTTAACAAGTCTGACATTCCTACTGGCCAGGATAGAGCATTTGGGGCTTATGTTGCTCCAGCGCCTCGGTCGACTGGTATGGCTGCAGACTGATAAAAAAGTTTTCCTGATACTTATATTCTTGTTATTTGTTTGCTTTTTTAATTTAGCATGTTTCACTAAAGGTGGTAAAACTGAAGATATGTAATTATCACAATGTTTAGTGAACACTAGTTATAGATAAGAGGGCACTTAACTCCCCGGATCAAATCCTTGCATTGTGACCCTTTCCTTAACCTATGTGAAAGGGGAAGAAAATTCTACTAAAATGGTAGTGGTTGGCAATTCTTTGGCACTCAATCAGGGTATTCAGGAAGAACAGGTTGTTCTGACTTGATACTGTTTTCTGGAGTCTAAGCTAGTTAATTACCAGGCCTAATGGCTTGATAAACTATTTATGATGTGACATCCTTAGCTGTAAGGTGTAGATTTATTGATATGTCCAAGACATGTAGGCATTGATAGAGCTTAGGATTGTTCTAATAGTGATTAGTATATATAGGTGCATAGTGAAGGTGTATAAGCCATCAAAGCTAGTGGAGGGCTATGACCATTGTGTTTTGTGTTGTCCCCTTTTGAGTAAGCGTAAAGGAAGTTTTTCTTCATATCTAGAATGTGGATAAAGCACAAAGATATTAACTTTGGTGACGAGGAGCACTAATCAGGCTTTCACTTTCTTGATCTGAAATTAGTGTTTGATCCTTGTTCCAGATTCATCTTGGTGAGCTTTTAGTTGCAAAACCCATGAGTCATTTTGGCTAGCTTGAATGACCTGAGCTTCATTGTTCTAGCTTGATTTGTTTGTAAAAGAGTCTCAAAGTCAGGCTTAAGTCCAAATGACACAAACAAGCTTTTATCAAATGAAGTTCGAATCGGTCATGAAAGTATGGCTGTTGCCTGGTCTATTTCAACTTCAAAATATTGAACTGGTGCAAGATACTGAAAGAAAAAAACCTGTGATAGTTTGTTGTCTTGAAAACAAGCTATCTAACAATGGGCATGACCTGTGTTTCTGCAGAATATGTTGAAGATGTGAATCTTTTGATCAGAAAGGCAGAGAGGTGCTTAGAAGCTGGGGCAGACATGATAATGATTGATGCTGATGATGTCTGCAAACATGCTGAATCTGTCAGGGCAGACATAATTGCAAAGGTCATTGGACGTCTAGGTCTTGAGAAGACCATGTTCGAAGCATCAAATGGTAGAACCTCTGAGTGGTTCATCAGGCAGTATGGTCCAAAGGTGCAACCTTTACTACATCATTTATTTACCATTTCCTTTCATTTCTGCATTGGAATCTTGTGGGTGAATAATGTCATTGAGTTGTTGACTGGCTTGTATTTTCAGGTGAACCTTTTTGTGGATCATTCTCAGGTGATGAATCTTGAGTGTCTTAGAGGCCGTAACTTGGGTAAAAATCACACATCTGTTCTGGCTTCATCTTATTTTCTGCCCTGAGTGGTCACTATTTGTAGAAATAAACTTATGCCTTGCTGGAGCTGGTTCAGCTATGGTTGTAAATTTGCGTGTGAACTGTTGTGAGTGTGTCTGTGTAAGCAGGAGTGATTATGCTCTATAATATGGGATCGATCAATCTGCTTTCTTGTTGAAGGGATGAAATTATAATTTGATTTGGCCTTTCAAGGAGTATTTGCTCTTCATGTGGGTTTTTCTTAACGAACTCCATGACTACAAAATTGAAAGTGCAATGCTCGGTAAAACAAAACAAAATAAAGGGTCATGTGGGTGTTATTTGTTCCGCAGTCAATATTCTTTCTTTCAGCAGTGCAAAGGAATCGGCTCTTGTGCCCTATAGTGATCACAAACGCTGGAATTCATGTGACAATTATGGAGCTCACATTTATCATGGTGTTCATGATAACGATCGTACATCATGTAGTTTGCAGTTTGGAACTACTTTGTACTGAAAAATAATGTTGTAAATTCTCTGAGAGTCTTTTGGTTATATGTGCAAGAATTAAGAAAATTTCAATTAAATTTGTTTAGCCAAGGCGCATTGTCTTGTATCCTATAGTTTCTGGTACTCAATAATGGCGGATGAAGAGGTAATTTGAACTGCGAAATCATTGTACTAATTTAATTTAATTCAGATATTTTTAACCACCGTTGCCTCCAATGTGGACAAAATTTTTGTTCATAGCTTGAAGTGCGGGACAATTGAAAGGACAATAATTTGTGGGTTATCATCACTCACTAACAATCACAAAGGTGCACGGTAATTGTGTCTATGTTTTGATTATTAAGGGGAAACTAACTGGCATTGCTAGAGTAGGTGGTTGGGTAGGTTGATAGAAGTATGAGTCGTGACAACAGAGAGCAACCTAACTCATAACACGCGTGAATATGGTGCAATTGGATTTTAGGTTTCCACCTAACCCCAAGTATTCTCAACCAAAATTATATATTTTCCATGAAAATGATATAAAATTCAGCATTATATTTATAATTATAAATATGTAATTAATTAAATTACAATTATTTACGAGTGTCATAAGTCGACACTAATTATATTAAAATAATTTAAAAAATTATTTGATATAATTTATAAATATTGTACTCATTTTTATGATTAAAATTGACTAAAGGATTTTACTATTATATTTAAGATAATAATAAAAATATATATTCTTTATATTGGTAGTAAATTATTAATTTATTTAAAGAAATCTTGCACATTTTTCATATATAAGAGTTAAGGAAAAATTGCACAGCCTAATACATTAAATTCTTGTAGTTAAATTAAGTGTCTACTTTTATTTCTTAAAAAAAAAAAGGGAGGAATTTCTGACTTTTTTTAAAAAAACTAAGCTTAATTTGAAGTATATTGTGTCCTCCTCAGAGTATATGATTATATTAAACAGTCACTCTACTCTAATAGTTGAGTTATCTTTCTTATTACTTGGACTATTTATATAAGAGCAATAATTTCTCATTTCTCTAATAATTACAGTTGTGATGGAATTAGAATTCTATCTTTTATGTCAATGACTCCCTTAATTGAGGTGATTAAAACCCTTTTAATAATAATAATAATAATTTATTATACCAACAGTCGAGTTAAAAATTACTTAATTTTTTTTTTTAAATAATTTATGGGTCAATTCTTATTCTCACATAAACATATATAAAGTTCAAGTCAAGAGTTACTCATTTTCTTTATACAATTTTTAGGTCAAATCTTTCCCACAAAGTACCCATATAAATTATCGCTATATCATTATTTATTGTAAATATATCATATTTAAATATAATTGGCATTAAATTATATTTTATACTATATAAAAAAAATATTTTTTTTAAATAATAGTAAAAAGTAATAAATTTTAAATGAGAGAAGAGATTTGAAGCATTCTCAACCATAGATTTACAAAATTGTTGAATTTAATTACCAAAATTTCTCATATTGCAAATACATTTTTAAATAATAAATAAGAGTATTTAAAAATAATGAAAAAAAAAAGTGGGGTACAAGATAATGTAGTGTATGGTGGGTTTAAACTATGTGTTATGGGTTGACATGACATATATTTGTTATGAATTTTAAAATACGTAGCACAAACTGAGAAAACAATGGAGGAATTGACTTTGGAGGATTTGAGTCGTCGGTGAAGCACAAGGGCACGTGCCTACCTTCTTCCTTTTCCATTCCTCTCTGTTTTGTTTAGGAAATTTCAAACTTTATAAAAAGGCCACATACACCCATGACAGCTCTCAGAGTATAATTCAGACTTAAGGTGGTTAATGAGAGTGTTTGGAAATAATTAAAATTTAAGGAGGAGGAGGAGGAAACAGAGAGAAAGCAAAAGCTAGCAGAGATGGCAAACCAATTCAGCCAGAAAAAGACGGCCTGCGTTGTAGGAGGTACCGGATTCGTGGCGTCTTTGCTGATCAAGCTATTGCTTCAAAAGGGTTATGCTGTTAATACTACTGTCAGAGACCCAGGTTCCCTTCCTCTGCTTCTTTTCTTTGCTTTCTCTGATTTTCTGTTCCTGCTTTTTTGTTTTTTGCACCGTTTCCCCCTTTTTAGAAAATATGTGTACTTGCGGAAGACAGTTGTTTCGGATGGACTCCAATCTGTTTGGACGCCCACGACGTACAAACTAGATTTCAGTTGTATTCCTAACCGAGTTGACAAGAGTCTAATTCCATGTACGAAACTGTGAGAATGGAATATCTAATTGCAGCATTTTGTACTGTGCAGGCAACCAGAACAAAATCTCTCATCTCATAGAACTACAAGAATTGGGTGAACTAAAACTATTTGGAGCAGATTTAACTGATGAAGGGAGCTTTGATGCCCCTATAGCGGGTTGTGACATTGTCTTTCATGTTGCAACGCCTGTCAATTTTGCTTCCGAAGATCCTGAGGTACAATGTTATAGATTTGCATTTCTAATATTCATACATCTAAAAGGAGCTTCTAGGCTTTCAATAACAAGGCTTTGGACTGTTGTTGGATGTAGAATGACATGATTAAGCCGGCGATCCAAGGAGTGCACAATGTTCTGAAAGCCTGTGCAAAAGCAAAAACTGTTAAACGGGTTGTATTGACATCTTCAGCTGCTACTGTCACGATAAATAATCAAAATGGAACAGGTCTGGTCATGGATGAGAAGAACTGGACCGATGTTGAATTTTTGAGCTCTGAAAAGCCTCCAGCTTGGGTAATTGGCTTATTTTGTTTTACTACTTCACAATAAATGCTATGAGCTCAAATAAATGATCTACAATAAGCAAATCTAAATTTGCAGGGGTACCCTGTATCCAAGACCTTAGCTGAAAAGGCAGCTTGGAAGTTTGCTCAGGAAAACAACATTGATCTCATTACTGTCATCCCTGCTCTCTTGGCCGGTCCTTCTCTCACACCAGATATTCCCAGCAGCGCTGGCTTTGCCATGTCTTTGATTACTGGTATTTTAGTCACAATTTATTATGTTTCATTCCCTTGTTGTAGCCTATGTGAAAGACTAAACGAATAAAAGAATGGTACATGAAACAAATGCTCCTGGATAACTAAGTATTGCTGTTTTTGATGGCATTTTAACATTTGTGCAGGAAATGAATTCCTCATAAATGGTATAAAAGGTATGCAGATGGTCTCAGGTTCAATCTCCATTGCGCATGTGGAGGATGTTTGCCGGGCCCATATATTTTTGGCTGAGAAAGAATCTGCTTCGGGTCGCTACATTTGCTGTGCTGTCAATACCAGTGTTACTGAGCTTGCTACGTTCCTCAACAAAAGATACCCCGAGTACAAAGTTCCAACAGAGTAAGCCACCTGCCTTAAAAATCGTGCTTATTTTGATTCTAGCACTGTTCAGATAATCATTTAAGCATCAAATTCCTGATATTTTGAGAAAAGTTGCTATCTTAACTTGGTCCTTTCTGCTTGGAATTGCAGTTTTGGAGATTTCCCCTCCAAGGCCAAGTTAATCATTTCCTCGGAGAAGCTCCTTAAGGAAGGTTTCAACTTCAAGTTTGGGATTGAAGAAATTTATGACCAAACTGTGGGGTACTTCAAGGCTAAAGGGCTGCTCAAGTGAAAGGTCTTGATATTAAACAAGGGTGGCTTTTAGCTTAAGCTGCTCAGGCTGCTGCTGTCTGATTTTATCTCCGTCTCTTATGTAATAATATCCGAATGTCAAAAGTTTTTGCAGTAACATGAATCGGATGCAATCTACTGTTTTAAGAATTTCCTTCAGGACCCATCATACTTCACAGCTTATTTCATGTCATGTAAATATGCTTCAAACTTCCAACTTCAATTTAGGATAAAACAAGTAAATCCAGACACTGAGTGGTAGCCGAAAAGGAGGAAAAAGAAACTTCTACTGTTGAATTAGGTCCACACTGCCTATTACTTCTCCGTCAGACCACTCAAGTTAATGATCAAAAACTGTACTCGTATCCCATTCGATCCCATCCTATTTGCCAGTATCTTGGTGCGTGGCAATGAATGAATGAATAACTGTTGCATAAATATGGATCTCCCGATTATTTCTTTATCTCATTTGTAGAGAAAGAAGTAAGTTGGATAAGTTATTTGATCAGAGTTAAAAGTTAATAGTTTATATGGAAAAATTAAAGTAGAACGGTCTAGATAGTACTACTTGATAAAAACACGTCTTAAGTCTTGTTCTTCCTTTTTTTGTTATTATAATTATTTTTTTAGTGATTAAATAATTTTAAAATAATTATCATCAAAATATATTAAATGATATACGAATAACATAGTACATTTTACTTGTATGTAAATTAAATTTTATATATTAATATTAATTTTAGATTTTATTTCCTAACTTCATATAAAAAGTTAATAAAATTTTTAATCAGAATTCGAAGTTAAGTAGGATGAGAATTTTTGATAAAAAATGCTAAACTAATATAAATTGAATATGAATTTATGAATTTAAGTTTATATAAAATAATCATATTAAATTTGAATTTAGAGTTTTTAACACATAAATTCATTTACGACATAATTAATTATTTAAATAATTATAATGTATTAATTTATTAATAATTTTATAACTTTATTTTTTATTTTATATATTTTAAAAAATTTTATTAAATTTATTATATTTTAAAAGTATTTAATTATTTTTAAAATAAATTAATTAATGTTTATGTATAAAATATTAAAAATATTATAATAATATATAAAAATATATTAAAAAGATAATATAATTATAATTTATTTAATGGATTAT
>CP135547.1:2037307-2108546 GCA_032402905.1 Khaya senegalensis | reverse complement strand
TTATTTTTTTTTTACCGACATAATATGTTTATTGAATTACTAAATGTTTTGTTTCAAGTTGATTTTAATAATTGTAAAAAAATAATATTTTATTATAAATAAAAAATAAATAAAAAATAATTATTTGTGTTAATTTATTTCAAATTAAGAAAAAAAAAAAAAATACTGGTTAGAATTTTTATTGTGATTTTACCAAAATTTTTATATAATTAATTGGTAACACTAAATATCATTTTACACCAAAACTCAAGAAAATAATTAAATGATATACGCGTACAAGCAAGCGACGCCGTTTTGCGACCGAAGTCGTCCCCAGTCGTGATGGTTCGCACCACGATTATCAATCAGTTCAATTCCCTTTGGCAGAAAGTCAGTGGGAGCTTCCTTTCCTTTGCTTCAATTTCTCTGTAAAGCATCCGGTAAACTTCTCTCTCAATATGTATAATTAGATAAGTAAAGACAGACCCTTATTTAATTTTTCTTTTGATTTCTTCTGATTGATTTTAGAAAGTGAAAGAACCGATCGAGATGTTGGAGAAGATCGGATTGCCAGCAAAGCCATCCCTGCGCGGAAACATTTGGGTGGTTGATGCCTCACACTGCCAAGGATGTTCTTCTCAGTTCACCTTCATCAATCGAAAGGTTTTATTTTTTATTTTCACTTTCTTCTTTGTTTCTGTGACCTTGGTTCCGCTGGGCATTAATTTACTTTGCAGATCATATGATTTTGCGATTGAAGGATGTAATCATGTATGACAAATGTCTCCTTGATTGCTTCAATTCCATTAATAATCTATTTTTTTTATTTCATATGATTTTTCGATTGAAGGATGTAATCATGTATTATAAATGTCTCCTTGATTGCTTCAATTCCATTAATAATCTTTTTTTTTTTAATTTATTTATCCAAGAGCATAAGCAGTACGGAAATTTGATTTGACTTGCACTTTGAGGCCGTGTTGGGGGCGTAGGATCGGTTGCAAAATTGGAATATTGTGGAATTGGGGCTGTGTTCTTTAGAAAACTTAGGGACTTACGTAGCCAGTTTCTCCCTATTCCTATCCCAAAACTGTGCGTTTATGCCACAAAACACTGCATAAATCTCTTGGAACACAATCATTATCTTTAGGATAGAGCAGTGGATGCACGTTTATGAACATTTTTAACTAACTTATCCCTTTTTTTAGAATATTAATGTGTGACATGAATTGATGCTCAAATTCTTCACAATTCTTACTCTCAATTTTCAGCATCATTGCCGACGGTGTGGGGGTTTGTTTTGTAATAGTTGCACCCAGCTAAGAATGGTTCTGCGTGGACAAGGTGATTCGCCAGTGCGAATATGTGAACCTTGCAAGAAACTAGAAGAGGCAGCACGTTTTGAGATGCGACATGGATACAAGAATAGAATGGGGAAAGGTATTCTTTCAGTTCCCTGAGGTTGTTATTTGTTTCTCTTTTTACTAAACATCACCACAAAATGCACCCAGTTGCTCTAATTCTTTGATGCAGCTTCTTGTTGGAATAGGACAGTGATGTACTGCCCATTTTTTTTAATTAAATCCTCTTGTATTTTCTTTCTTCTTTGTCACTGGCACTTGTGAATGCATGCCTCAGTTAAGCTGTTTGTAAATATGATTTTCAATAGCTTTCTGCTAGCCACGGACTTGATGAATTTCATAATAATACTAATGACCTCTCTGCAGCCCATGGAAGAATTTTATAGCGACATTGATGACTTGGAAGCCAGTTCTATATGAATAATTTATTATGATATTTAGTTTCTGTCAGAGGAACGTGTGTCTGTTGTTTATATATGTATTTAGATGGGTTACTCATCTTTGTGTAATAAAGTAAGATATACTTTATTTAATGGTAACTTCTGTCTAAATGTTGCTAGCTTTTTGAGCAGGTAGTTCGAAAGTGACAGTAAAGTCCGAGGATGAAGTTTTGAACCAGATTTTAGGAACTGATAGAAAGGAATCCCTTTCATCTGGACTACTCTCTAACAACGATGCGAGTTCCAGCAGTCAAAGAGCAACTAGCAGTGTTTCATCTTCAAATACTCATGATGTGTTTGCCGATATAGGTAGAAGTCACTCCAGAGATGGCCATACTTTTGTAGAGAATGATATGGCATCTTCTAGTCTTGAGGAACTGCGCCAACAAGCTTTGGAAGAAAAAAAGAAGTACAAAATACTGAAAGGAGAAGGGAAACGTGAGGAAGCTCTAATAGCCTACAAGAGAGGAAAGGTGCTTGAGAGGCAGGCTGAGGCATTAGAGATATCCATGAGAAAAAACCGTAAAAAATTTTTGTCTTCTGGAAGCAAGGCTGAGACTGAGAATAAAGATGGCTCTGTAGAATCTGGTAGAAAAAATAAGCTTGTTTCAAAAGTGGGAGCAGAAAAAGAAGATTTTGCTGCTGAATTGAGGGAACTGGGGTGGTCTGATATGGATGTTCGGGATGAGGATAAAAGACCGACTAGTATGAGTTTGGAGGGTGAGCTGTCTTCTCTTCTTGGAGACATATCTCGGAACACTAATAAAGATTCAGGTACTCGCAGAATTGATAAGACCCCTGTTGTTGCTCTAAAAAGAAAGGCTCTTATTTTGAAGCGTGAAGGAAAGCTTGCAGAAGCTAAGGAAGAACTAAAGAAAGCTAAAGTTTTAGAGAAGCAACTTGAAGAACAAGAACTGTTGGTTGAGGCTGAAGATTCTGATGATGAGCTATCTGCAATAATACAAAGTATGGACAATGACGAGCAGGATGACTTTCTGATTCAGTATGAGCAGGAACCTGATTTTCATCCCCTTGTGGGCACAGCTGACGATTTAGGTGTTGACAGTAATTTTGATGTGACGGACGAGGATATGGAGGACCCAGCAATAGCTGCTGCTCTGAAATCTTTAGGTTGGACTGAAGATTCTGATCATGCTGACAACTTTGTTCCTCAGTCTGCTCCTCTTGATAGGGAAGCATTATCAATGGAAATTATTTCATTGAAAAGAGAGGCCCTTAATCAAAAACGGGCTGGTAATGTTGAGGGGGCAATGGCTCAGCTAAAGAAAGCAAAGTTACTTGAGAGAGACCTTGAAAATTACAAGTCTCAAGCAGAAAACTTGGTTGCTCAGGATCCAAAATATATTCATAAAGGGTCAGTTTGTCAAGTTGCTGAGAAGACAGCCAAGGTGCATCATGGAAATGTTGATTTTACAAAAGAGACAGATGCCAAAGTGGCACCTAAGAGTAGGTTGATGATCCAGAAGGAGCTTCTGGGTCTGAAAAAGAAGGCTCTTGCTTTGAGAAGGGAAGGAAAATTGGATGAGGCAGAAGAAGAATTGAAGAAAGGGAAGTTTCTTGAGCGACAGCTTGAAGAAATGGATAATGCTTTACAGGTGAAAGCTACCAGTAATAAGGAGCCAGATTTAATATATAAGGATCCTGTTTTATCTAGAAAACTGCCTGTTGGAGAAGATGAAGATGACGTGACAGATCAAGATATGCATGATCCAACATACCTGTCAATCCTTAGGAACTTAGGTTGGAATGATGAAGATAATGAGCTTTCAAATCATCAATCAAAACCTTCTCAACGAAAGGATAATCCTGCTGGGAAAATGATGGGGTCCTCATCATCTGAAGCCACTTATGATATTCCAGCCAGTGCATCAAGAAGAAGTAAAGCTGAAATACAGAGGGAATTGTTAGGCCTGAAAAGAAAGGCTCTTTTATTGAGACGTCAAGGAAAGACTGATGAGGCAGAGGAAGTTCTGAAAATGGGAAAAGTATTAGAGGCTGAGATGGCAGATATAGAAGCACCAACAAAAGTTCAGGTTGAATCTAATTGGCCGAAGGACAGAGTTAATGAACGCCCTCTTGAAAGTGCAGTTGAGAAGGGAGAAGCAGAAGATGTTGCAACAAAAGATATGCATGACTCAGCTCTACTCTCTGCACTAAAAAATTTGGCTCCAAAGGATGAAGAGCTTGAACATGTGACCATGCAAGAGAAACCTTCTAAAAAGGTTTCTGGTAATCCTTTGCATTCCTCTGGCTCATCTGTAATGAAATCAGGTGTTTCTGATGTCACACCAAGAAGTAAAGGAGAAATCCAAAGACAACTACTGGATTTGAAAAGAAAGGCCCTTGCCGTTAGACGTAAAGGGGAAACTGAAGAGGCTGAGGAATTGCTGAAAAGGGCAAAAGTTCTAGAGGCCGAAATGGAAGAATTGGAAGCCCCGAAGGAGCATCTGCTTAACACTTCCAATGACAAGAAATCTTCAACTTTTCCATCGCTGGAATATTACGAAAATCAGGGAAAACTGGTTGCCGAGGGGGAAGTGAATATGCAACAAGCCCCATTGGCAGTTGTGTCAAATGAGAAAGCTGTTGGTTCCTCTCATTGCATCGAAGGCAGTCATCGATTATCAGAAGAATTGGGTCCCTCTTGTGAAACTGGTCTTCCAACCAACTTGGGAGTAACCGAGAGCACTGTTTTTATCTCTCCTCCTAGCAAGTTTGTGAACTTAGTGGATTTGCTAACTGGAAACAACGGGACAAGTTCTCCAGTACCTGCTGGAAAACCAGAAGATAAAGGCAATTTTGGTTCTCACATCTCCTCAACTGCTGACTCTTCTGTGCAGTTGGATTCCTTGTCAAATCAGCATGCAGATCTGGGAAGCAAAACTGATTTTGAGAATGAAAAAAGAGAAGAAGTTGTTAATGCATACGAGAATCCACATGTTCATGAAGCAAATTCTGATCGGGGATTTGTTTATCAGAACAACCAGACTTTGCTACAGCGAGAAGTTTTGGCTCACAAGCGGAAGGCTGTTGCTTTGAAGAGAGAAGGAAAATTAACAGAAGCTCGAGAGGAACTACGAAGGGCCAAACTATTAGAGAAGAGTCTGGAGGATGACAGCATTCAGCCCAAAACCAGCCTGCCAGATGTGTCAAGGACTACTTCCAAAGTCCCTTCTGATGGACAAAAAGAGCATGATGCATCAATTTTGGCTCCAAAACCATTGTCTGGTCGTGATCGTTTTAAGTTGCAGCAGGAATCCCTGAGCCACAAACGCAAGGCCCTGAAGCTGCGAAGGGAAGGTCGAATGGATGAAGCAGAAGCTGAGTTTGAAATGGCCAAGAATCTTGAAGCTCAGTTGGAGGAGCAGGCTGCTCATGATTCCAAGTCAGCTGTTGGTGAGGCAGAAGCAATAAATGACACAGCTGTTGAGGATCTTCTTGATCCTCAACTTTTGTCTGCTCTTAAATCCATTGGATTACATGATGCTAGTATGGTGCCACAACCAGAAAGGCAAGAGCCTGTGAAATTGAGTGCTCAAAGGAGTGAGAACTTAAGCCAAGAGAGAATTCAATTGGAAGAATGGATCAAGGCAGAGAAAGTGAAGGCAGTGAACTTCAAACGTGCAGGAAAACAAACAGAGGCTTTGGATGCTCTTCGCCAGGCAAAACGATTCGAAAAGAAATTGAATTCTTTGGCCTCAAATTGAAGAATCAAGGATATCTTGTTTTGGCATTGGCAAGTCTTCCTTGTAACTCAGATAATTTTCTGATGGGTGATGTCACTTATTAGCTTTAAACAAGATTATTATCTGAATGATTTCATTCACCTCAGGCATATCCTCGCCTTTCTCACAGAATTATTAGCAGGAGTGTATCATCATTTGTGAGTTGCACCATTTCTTTTTTCAGAAAAATTGAAGGTGGTTTTTGACTGCTTATGTCTATTTTTTCTGGAGCCTTCTGTAAGTCCCTCTGTATTATAGCTTCAACAAGGCATATTGTTCGAAATCTAAACTGATGTTTAATTTAATTAAGGAGAATAAAATGGTTTCATTGTTTGAGTACTCCCGTCCCCTCCTCTGTGCTTATTCTGTGTCAAATCCTTGATGCATTATCGTACTTCTGGTGAGTCTTAGTTTTAGCAATATTTGGTTTCTATCTGTGCGAAAGGTTGAAAGGTAACTCACAAATTTTATGCAGTACTGATAACATTTAGATTTCTAGTTGTGCAAATGTTTTTCCCTTCATATTATTGAATATCTTCTAAGCAATGCTTTCCTGCCACTAGCTTGTGATCATTTCCTAGTTTTTCTGATGGTCATACAATGCATTCCATTCCACTTCTATGTGATTTACGTTTTCATCTTTATTAAACTTTTCTCAATAATTAAGCAAATTGCAGAGGGGGTGCAAGGCTGTGGTCTGCTTTGTAGAGTGCTTTAGGCACACCACATGCTGGAGTTCGTTAGACAAACAGGAATTGGATTGTGTACTGTTAATGGGTGGTAAGATACACCAGAACCCCGAAATCCTTACAAATCTATGATCAATTAGATGAATTCAATTTTGCTGCGTATTGTTGCTGTTGTTCTTACAAATGTAAACGATGATCATGTATAGAAATAAAACAGAGTAATTGCCGCGTGTTCTTGATGGGCAGGCAGGCTTGAGCCGTTCCTGAGTTGATTATATGTATAGTATCAATCGCTATGAGCTTGTGACTGTTGAGTTAGTAACCTGATTTGGATGATTGTAGTTAACGTGCTGTAAACCAAGCTAGAAAATAAAGTACAATAATATACTTAACAATTTCCGTTATTTTGGATTATAATTAGCATCTAATGATCTGATAGTCACAACTAGACTGTAGGAATTGGATTAAGCCTGATGTAAGTAATGAATATTTTTTGGTCACGGCAAATTGAATGAGTTCTCTGATGGAATTCATTCTCAATAAACTTGAAGTTTGTCTTTGACGTACATCATATTCATTAGCCTTTGATTCTAGGAGAGAATGTAAAAGGCATGTTTGTCATACAAGGGAATGGGCTTAAAAAGCAATGATAATCTCACATCCATCGTCTTATGGTCTTGAACGCCATGCCCATCTCCATGTTGATACATACAATGGGACATCTCACAAGGTTCAACATGAATCCAGTGGTAGTTTGTTGTAAGAGAGAATCCGTCGTTCTGTATGCATTCACTGTAAATCTATGTATGCAATCTAAGAGGAGGGTGAATTAGGTTTTAAATTTTTTTTTTTTTGTAATATAATATAATATAACTTAAAAATATTTAACAATAATTAATATAAAATAAAATGAGTAAAAGAGATGTATACACAAAATTTATAATGATTCGATAATTCAATAACTTACATTTATTCTACAAGCTTCAATTTTATGATTTTTCACTAAATTTATCTTCTAACTTTGAAGATACTTAAATACAACTAATAAATATTTTGATTTTCTCTCACAACAGCACAAGAGTATAATAACTCTCCTCTATATTCTTTTGTGTTTAAGTAAATAATTTATAAATAAAGATTACATTTCAAATAATTTTCTTAACAAGAGAATGTATATATATGAAAGAATAAAGTGTATAGTATGCATTTATAATAATTTGTAAGATCATAGATGATTTTGAAATTCAAAGAATGTTTGTAAGATTTTAAAATACTTGAAAGAATATTCAAAGTCTATTTCAATATGTGTAAGATTTATATTTATAATTAGAGTTTAAAAATTAATTATTACACATAAAAATTTAAATTTCATACACAAATGATGACTTTTTCCTTAAATCACTTGATTGGTTTATTAAAAATAAAGAGTTAAAATTTTTTTCAGCCAACTAAGAGGTGAATTTTTACAAATTGATGGGCTAGTTAACACAAACTTGCTAGCCGATTGGAACTAGGGACCAGTTACTACATGCATTTTGTTTTCAAATTTTCTAAACCTTGCATTTTGGTCCCAAAAATTTTACAAATTGATTTCTATTTCAACTTTGAAATAAGTTATTAAAACCATATTGTAAATTTCAAAAGTATATTTTTTGAAGTATTTTACAAATATTAAAAGTGTATTTTTATGTAAAATATATAAGCGTACAAAATAACCATAATTACACGTACTCAAATATATAATATTAAATTTTATCATTATTATCTTAAGCTTATACTTGATTCTTCAATTTGAACTCTTTATTTTTTTTTCTTTTTTTTTTTAATCACATACTTTGTTATCATCAAAACATAAGTTTGTGTGACATTAAAATCAACAATTACCTTTTTTGTGATTTGCCTTGTCAAATCCTTGACGTGTTCAGGAGTAGCTTCCTCACAGACACCACTTTCGTGCATGTAGCACTATAATGATTTGGGAACATCGACTCTCTTTAGATCGTTTTGAATAATTGGAAAAGACAGCCAATTTATAGAGGAAGTCTAACATATATGTAGAAAAACTGAAAGGGATGGTGGATAAAGTTCCCAGATCATGTTGAAGTTTGAAAATCATGGATGATCAGTATAATAAATCCGGAATGCTTTCCAAAAATTCGAATTCCTTCTCTATGACTAGATTTGTTATATATAGGTACGCTTTATCTTTATTGATACTCATGCATTCTTCATATACTCTTCCACTGTTATTGTGTATTTTTTGGTACCGTTTTGCTTCCACCAGGTAGGGTTGTAATAAATCTACCCACCGATTCTTATAGCGTGTCAAAAAGTAGTTAGAACTTGTAGAGGTGTGGCCTGAAAAAGCAATGACACTGTAAAATCTTTGGCCTCTCAGTCTTGAACACCATGTGCATCTCCATGTCGATACATGCAATGGAAAGTTCTCTCAGGATTCAATATCATATTAGGGTAGCTTCTGATAAGGGAGAATCTGTAGTTCTTTGTACTTTCGCCTTCTTCGACATCTGCATCACTTGATCCTGCAACGTATTCTCGTGCAACTTCCTTGGATACACCAGTTTCATGCATGTAGCACTGGATTGATTTAGGAATATTTCGTCTATTTATTCATCCTGAAATATTTTCTTTGAGAATGTCACAAACCGTTTCGTTAACAAAGTTGTAAAGCACAAGAAAGCATACTTTCATATAGTCCCGAAGCTTTTTTCATGGCATAATTGATGTCCCACTCATGGAGATAGAGAAAAATACATCATATAAATGGAGATGTATTAGCTATAGGAATTGAAATTATTAGAATTTTTTTGTGTTGGCTCATTTGTACAAAAATAAGTGTTTGGTATTTTTCAGGAGTGTCAAGCTTGTTCAATACTTAATTAATGCTTGAAGTAAACATTTATAGTGATTCAGAGGTTATATGCTTGATTAGTGCATGATATATGATATATATTCTTTTGATTAGATTAGGAGATTGTTTGAATTTAAAAACAATAATAAGATGTGATTGTATTTTTTTAGAAGATTTTGACTTTTAAATAAAGATATTTATTTAATTTATTTTTATCTTTTTAAGTAAAATATAAACACGTTCTTTTTTTCTTTGTCACCTACCACGCACAAAACAAAATAATTTCTTTGAGTTTTACAAATTGCTGAAACTTTTGATCAATAGAGGTAAGATTTTAATTATCTTTTTTATAAATTGTCATTTGTTAAGGTTATTTTTTTTTACATGTTTTAATTTAAATTAAATAGAATTACTTGTATTAATGTTATAAATTGTTGTTTGTTTTAATTTCATTAAGATCAGTTATTACATGTTTAAATTTAGATTAAATAGAATTTTGTTATTGATGTTATAAATCATTGTATGATTTAGATTATTTACGATCTTTTTTTTTTTTTTTCATTTTCTCATGTCTTAGTTTAGGTTAAATAGAATTCATAGTATTAATATTTATAAAGTAGTGTTTCTTGTCTAAATAGTATTAAATTAGTGAATTGATCATGTTAGGACGTTATATTATTTTTTGAGCCTACTATATAAAATTAATTTAACTAAAATTCTAACAAGTTTGCTTATTATAATTTTTAGAATATAAATTTTCACATGTTAAGGAGACTAGAGAATTTTATTTTACTTAAATTGAATAAAAATTTAATTTTATATAGAATTTTGAAATTAGGTTTCAAAATTTAGAATTTTCTGTGTTCTGGATTTTTGTTGCATATTATAAACTATTTGAAGCATCAATTAGCCTTTAAATTAATACATATGTTTATTGTATGTTGCATGAATTTCATACCTTTTAGAGTTGTATTTAAATATTTATGAATTTTAGTTTAAATGAACTTCAATTATGAAATATTTCAAATATGTTTATCTTTTATGAAATTTTTATTATTTTTAGATATCAATAGGCCTTAAATAGTTATGAAAATTTATATTGCATCTTATACACATGTTTACTATTTTCTCTGTAAATTTCATAATTTTTAAGAATGTATTGAAATATTTATGAATTTTCTATTAAGTCTTGTGTTTTTATAAAATATCATGATAACTTACTATTTTTTCAAATGTTTAATATTTTAAAAATATTTTTGAACTCAAAATATTATGAAAATTTTATATATTATATTACTAGGTGTGCTCAAGAAATATATAAAGTTTTAACTTGATTTGAATTATAAATTAAGAGTTACAATTTCAAATTTGTTAGTGATTTTGCTTAGGTTTCATAAGTGGATAGTGTAAACACAAAAATTATTTTATATTTATCTATGTATTATATTAAGTATTTTTGATAAAATAATTTATTATTATAGAAAGTTCGAAACCCTTGAATGGTCGCTCAAGGTTGTCAAAAGTTTATACTTAGTTCAAGGTAAGTAATTTCATTCATAATATTTATTAGATTGTTTTTACATTATGATTATGAAATTATTTTATTGTATAACTTATTTGATTATAATGTTATGAAATATTTGATTATTTGATAAATATATTTATATTTTGAATTTTTATAAGTTACATATTTTAAATGTTTTATCAATTATTTATAAAATTCAATGTTTGACTGTGAAATTTATTAAATTTTTTGTAAGTAAATTAATGCAAGCCACTATATTACTAAATGATTCTTATATGATTAATCAAAATGTCTATAATATTATAATTATAATTATGATTCATATTAATTATGGCCGATATATTTGTCTGTTTGGACCGGTTGATATTCTATTTTGAGTATATACATGATTATAATTCTATTAATTGACAGAGTCATCGGGAATACATATAACATTATGTGACATGAGTAAATAAAACATATTTGTTATAATGAATGATTTATATACTTTTGTATTTATGTTTTATAAAATATGATTTTAGCACGTTCTTTTATGAAATTTGTGAATATTAGACTTTTGTTTATTTGAGAAATTACTTAAAATTGTATTTCGTATGATATTTGAATAAAATAGTTTGCAAATATTTTCTTATATATCTAAAAATAAGAAAAATTCGTGTATATTATGAATGATATTACTTACCGAGTTAATGGTTTATTCTTTGTTATTTATTTTTTGCATAATAAATTGTTCAAATTATTAAGTGTAAAGGCTTAACTTGAAGGATGGCTTGGAGATTTCATTTATTTATATTTTTTGATGGTGAATAAAGTTTGTAATATGTTTTAAATGTTATTTTAGAATTTTGAGTTTGATTGGATTATTGTAAAAATGAAGAGATTTGAGAATAATTTATTATTAATAATGAAATATTTCAATATATAAATTGTTATTATGAAGTTTAGTACATGTATATGAAGTTGTGTGCATTAATTCGAGATGTGCAATACTTGTCGAATTTGGGGTATTACATGCTAGGTGTTCATGCACTAGATGGATTGAAGTCAAAGAGTTGGCACTCCACAGGTGCTCGAGCGGTTTCTTTCACTCAATTGGTGCTTGACCATTGCTCAACAAGTGCTCAAGCGGTCTCCTTTTAGAAGCCTAGCACTTGACTAGCCCTCGGCTAGTGCTTGACCTCCATTCAAGCATTCACCTTCTAAAGGCTTGGCGTTCAACCTTTGCACGATAACCGCTAGAGCAACCTACTTACTTAGGAAGGGCACTCAACCTCCACTTGACATCTACTTAAGTATCCTTGCATACCTAATTCACATTTTTAGGGCTATGACAGTTATTTTTGTGTTTTCTTTGTTTCTTTGAGCAAAGTTTCTTTTTTTGAATTACCCATAGCCATCCTAACCTATTTTGGTTTTAAGAAATACAAATATTCTTTTGTTATTAGTGATTGATTATTCTTGGAAGCCATAATTACCAAAACTTTTTTTTTTTTTTTATATCCAACTATTAGCTTTTAGAGTTTTGTAAGGTATTAATGGTTGGAGTTCCAGTCCTAAAACGTATTATTCGTGATTCCATATGAATAGAAAATAATTGGAGTTCTAATTATTAGAATTGTTAAAGTTTTCGTGAGAAAATCATGAATTATAAGTTTTCTCTATTTAGTAGATTTTAAAGTGATTCTTGGATAGCTTGAAGGGTTTTTATCTTGTGAAGAGTTTTTCATAAGATTTTTCTTTATTAACAAATTCTTGTATTCAATTTTGATTAATTATTTTTCTTAGTGAATAATTAAATTAATTGTTAGGATTTGTTTGTAATAAGTTTATATTGATTAGTTAGAGACTTATTTGTTTTTGATTCTTTTAGGGCGTAATAAATCTTAATATATTTTAATTTATCGATTTTAATTTTTTTTTTAATTTTTCACATAAACACTTTTCATCCTCTTAAGTATTTGAGGGTTTCTTTTTAATTTCAGAAACATTTTCCAAGCTAGTTACCTCTCGAAAGCATAAGTGAATAGCTCAAGTTCAAGCAAAGTGCCATATCCATTGTGAGCATCATCAATGGTTGTAACTAGAGCAGAAGTAATGGTGAGTTCAGTCCTGCTGTATGCGAACCGAGGTCAAAAACCGTCAACAATGATACCAACGTGTCCCTAGAAAAGTTCAAATTCTCTCCAATGCCACCCCTTGAAGAACAGTAACACGGCTAGTTTGGTTCGGTGGAATGACACAGGGCATATGATATGACTTGGTATTATAGGAGTCGACCCAAGGCAATTGATAATATCCTTTTGAGTAATGCAATATTCATGAGACTCAATGATCTCGAGGTTAATTGACGATACCAAGCCTTAATAAATAAATTAAGTCAGATTATAACCATGTCACTTGTTTAATTTATTTTTATTATATTTGAATGTCATTTTCAAAGTAATTGTAGTACTAGTTAACCAAATTCTATTTAATCTTAATTATGAGTAATCCTGCATGGCATTTTATTCTTTAGAAAAGCTTTTTAATTTTGGCTCATGGAAAATAAGAGTTCTCTAATTTGAGAAAACATTGTAGTGTGTATGAATTTTTTAAACATTTTAACAAGTCCTATTTTTAATTATATTTATTTTTATTAATTATTTATTAGACAAAAACAAGACAAAACTTGACATAATATATATGATTGATGATGCTATAATAGGATATGCATTCCTTCTATTTTCCCAACTCCTCCATTTCATTATCATTCTTAACTTGTGAAAAATATAACGAAAAGTTGAAAATTCTGACAAAAGATTTAAGAATAATAAAATAATTATATATATTGCAACCTTGTTGACATATAATTGGAAGTAAAGTTATCTCTCATTAATTTTTATTTCAAATGATGTGACATTCGATTAAAGAGCTGATACATTGTCATAACTTTTAAGTTTATTTATCATATATGTTATTAGCTATATGACAATGCTGCATTATTTGAGATTAAAAAAAAAAAATTATGTATCGATTACATATTTAATTATTCTAAAAATTTGGGTAACAACATTCTTCAGTTACATAATTTCAATATTTAGGGGTCATAATAATGGTACTAAAAACAATAATAATAATACTAAAATCAACAACAATTAATAAAAATAATAATAATAATTAAAAAAATAAAACAAAACTTTGCTTAATTTGAGATCAAAAGATAAGAGACATTAATAAAAATAGTTGAAATATAATTGGCCATGTTACGGTACGTATGCATATGTATTGAACACTTCTTATAGTCTTTTTTTTTTTTTTTTTTTTTTATTTTGTTATATTTTCTAACTTATCAAAAATATAATCGCAAGTTTTGAATTATACCGAAAATATGCATAATCATCAATTCATTTGATGCTATTAATTATCGCGAGTAGAGCAGAGCAGCAGTAATTAGCAAAATTAACAATGTATGCTAAACTTTTAACTAATTATCTCAATACCACAAGATAATCAAATAATTGACAATTATGCTCATTTTCTTGCTAATCTAAACAGCACAGGACTAAACAACTGTTACCAAATTTAAGGGTTAATTCCCACGTGAAGGAATTAATTAATGAGCTAGCTGCCTACATGAAATACATTAGCATGCGTCATGTCCCCGATAATGTCACTATAATAATTCATTTGCTGTGGTCCCGGTGAGAGTCTACTTGCAGCTAAATTGAGGATGCTGTATTATTAGTTTAGATCTCAATACCTGGCAAAACGTGTATCTTGCAGTGCCGACGGGCATTCGTTTGTCATGCAGTCCTCAAAGTCCACATAAGAACAACTCGTTTTTCACGATCAACCACCCAAAACAATGTTTTTCACGATCAACAACCAACACAATTTTTTTTCAGGACGAGCATCAAATCACATTATTTTTTTCTCGTTTAGGTCTCAGTACTGCACTAATTTAGCAAATTCCTTCACCTAGACTTGACAAGAGGGTTAAGGCTTGTTATGTTGCCCTAAATCTTGTGTTATTAGAGGCTTAAGGCTCGTTATTTTCTACTAATTCCATTGTTTTCATGCTTCTGATCTTTTATTAATAAATCTCCCTCGTTCTCCAAATGTCAAAGTGTAGATGTGAAAACATCCCTTTGGCAAAACGTTCTCCAAATGTCAAAGTGTAGATGTGAAAACATCCCTTTGGCAAAACGCATGACAAAGGAATCACATGTTATTTGTACGTGCATGGAAAGGAATTCTATAAATTGGGTCTTGATGACATTCATTCTTTCAAAAGCAGATGCAATAATCTGATTATTTTCTCAAGACAATAAGAAACACACATTTTTGATGGCTTTCTCTTCTTCACCGATGCTTGTTCCCTCTCATATTTCAAGAAGTTGGAGAAGATTCTTTCGAGATAAAATTTCAAGAAATTCCAACCCGAACCTCACTGATGCTACTTCTTTGCCAATTATCAAAAACAAATGGAGCACTTCCCGAGATAAGATGGTCGTTTCTATCCCATCGAAACACTTCGCCTATCTAAGCAGACAACCAAGTTTCTCAGTAAGTATTGTATATATTTTGCGAGACATGTTGTGAACAAATGTTTATATCCAAGTATATTTCATGTCCCATAGGATGACATTCACGTTGAACATCCGCGGAAATTGAAGGCAATGAGGCATATCTTCAGAGAAGTTGGAGAAGATTCTTTCGACGGATTAGTTATGATTGATGCCGTTCAACGCCTAGGCATTGACTACCATTTCCAAGAGGAGATTAAAGAAATTTTACTAAGGCAGTATATGATATTTTCCACTAATGGTGGTCACTGTGATGACCTTCAAGAGGTTGCTCTTCGCTTTCGATTGTTGAGACAAGATGGTCACTATGTGCCAGCAGGTGTGTGTCAATTTTTTTAAAAACTAACTTGTTTACTTTTGAAAACGATAATTTATTTTCTAATTCGTGTGGAACAGATGCTTTTAACAACTTCAGGGATAAGGAAGGGAAGTTCAACCAGAATTTATGTGAAGATATCAATGGATTGATGAGTTTATATGAAGCTTCACAGCTAGGTATAGCAGGCGAAGATGTGCTTGATGAAGCTCTAGGCTTTAGTTCGAAGCTCCTCAATGAATGCACGGCACACCTTGATCACTATCAAGCTCTAGCTGTTGGGAACACATTGAGGCATCCGTATCACAAAAGCTTGTCCAGATTCATGGTCAAAGACGTTTTCCTAAGTAATTTCCAAGGAGAAAATGTAGGGACATTGCATGCTTTAAAAGAACTAGCGAAAAAGGATTTCAATATGGTTCAATCCTTATACCAAAAGGAGATTGTTCAAGTGTCCAAGTAAGTTAATTTTGTGATTAATTACCCGTGACTTGTCAGAATCCCCCCCCTCTAAACCTAATTACTAATTCGGGTAGTTTATGTTTATCCTATTAGATGGTGGAAAGGCCTCGGTTTGGCAGAGAAGTTGGAATTTGCAAGAGACCAACCTCTTAAATGGTACATTTGTTCAATGGCTTGCCTGACAGATCCTAGCTTGTCAGAGAAAAGAGTTGAACTCACAAAACCCATATCCCTCATCTACATCATAGATGACATTTTTGACGTTTATGGGACACTGGATGAACTTACACTCTTTACAGAAACTATTAATAGGTAAGTAATGACAATAGTAAATTTATAACAATACACCTTCCTCTTCACAGATCTTCTATATTAATTGAAGTATAAATAATTGATTCTAGATGGGATGTTGCTGCTGTGGATAAACTGCCAGAGTACATGAAGATATGTTTCATGGCCCTTGATGATATAACTAATGAAATCAGCTACAAGATTTATAAAGAGCATGGGTATAACCCTGTACAGTCCCTGAGAAAGGCGGTATGAACCGTGTAAATCGCCACCCACATATTTTCTCATTCGATAATTATTGAGGTTAATACATTCATTAACATGTTAAAGCTAATTTTGATTTTCCCAGTGGACAAGTCTGTGCAACGCATTTCTGGTAGAAGCAAAATGGTTTGCTTCCGGGCACTTGCCTAAGGCTGAAGAATACTTGAAGAATGGGATTGTTAGTTCAGGAGTACATGTGGTTCTAGTGCACATTTTCTTTCTCCTGGGTCAGAGTGTAACGAGGGATACTGTAGATGTTATTGACAACAACCCGGCAATAATATCATCAACCGCAACAATTCTTCGGCTTTGGGATGATTTGGGAAATGCAAAGGTAACATAAAGCAAAAAGCCATGGACTCCCGCTGAAACAAAATTATGGAACTCCAATAACGAGTGAATTTGTTATTCCTTTTTTATCATGGAAATTCTAGTAAACCAAGGAACTGCAATTACACGGGTTTTTTTTTTTTTAATTGCAGGATGAGAATCAAGAAGGTAAAGATGGATCATACATCCATTACTATGTGAAGGAACACAGAGAAGAATCTTCTTCCGAACGTGCTAAAACAATTGCTATGAATAAAATTTCGGATGCATGGAAGCGGCTCAACAAGGAATGCCTCAGACCAAACCTATTTTCGCCATCTTTTACCAGCGCTTCTCTTAATCTAGCAAGAACGGTTCCCATAATGTATAGTTATGATGACAAGCAACGACTTCCAGTTCTCGAGGAGTACATTAAGTCACTACTATTTGAAAACGCACCTATTCGTGAAATATACTAATTCAACCGACGCAGAATCTGAGTGTATAGGAATTTCATACCAGCAGTCGTATTGTTACAAATAGTATTAGCTCATCTATCATGTCTCCTGGGTGCTGCAAAAGCCAAAACCAAGCATGGATTGTGTGTACTAGTGGTCTACAAATTATCACTACCATGGATTTTTTTAAATATTAATAAAAAAATGAGTTAATTTGCTTTTTCAATTATTTGAAGGGACAGGAATATTGCAGGAACGATGCAGGGCCACCTAATTAGCTATAAATGGATGACGCTGTATTCATTTAGTTGCTAAGTCTAATCCAAACTGTTTCCCTGGGACCGTGAACACGCTGGTCGCGTAGAATTTGGTTATCATCGACGTCTACAGGATGAGCTACACATTATGAAAGATTCTTAAGTGAAAGCTTTTTGTTTAGCTTGAGGACAAGTGTAAGCTCTAAGCCACTAAGTCAAGGAAGGGCTACTTGGATACTGAGATGCTGCTTTTCTAGATAATCGGATCTCAACAACTGAAGATAATCTGATGTTTTCCAGAGAAATCAAACCAGAACTTTAACCAAGAAAGGCAAGAACACAGGAATTCTTAATGCACAAAACAGATCACTCATCAACTTGAACTTATCAAACAGTTGAAATGCAAGTAATACTCGAAGAACAATTAACAGCAATAGATCTCTCTTTTTTGATTTCCAGAAATGAAAGTAACAGAATTACAAGGACAAACAAGAACTGAAAAACTCTCCAATTTCCTCTCTTCTTTCTCACTTCTTCGATCTCTCCTTTTGCTCTCCCCATTCTCCCTTTTATTCATAACTTTGTTAGCTAACTAATTCTGTTATACAAATGTCAAACTTCCTTAACTAATTTTCCAGGTCAGCTCCTTTAACTTCTTGCCATGTCAGCGTCTATTACAATAGCTTGACTTGAGTTAAACAACCGAAAGAAAACAAAGAGCTAAGCAAAACAATTATGAATTTTAAATCATCATACGCTGCTTTTTCCTGTGTCGACATGCGGGCGTAAAAGGTGGATCAAGCTTCTTTCTCGCATTTCATCTGTATCTTGAATTAGAAGTGGTTTAGCTTCTTTCCATAGTCTCTTCTCCTGCCAAGGAATATATTCAGGCCTTCCCCTGCCCTATATACAACTCAGTCCAGTCCGCCCGAGATTTCATTAAATGTGTGTGCAATCACAACACATTCTGTTTAATTAATTATTATAAAATATAAATAATACGATAAATACAAAGTTAAAATGGAAATTTTAATGGTTACTAAGGACAATATTGTATTGGCGTCAATTAAATGGAGTTCAATAGAATTTAATAATTTTCAATGTCCAGAACATAGTATCAAAACTTGGTCTAACGTTGAAGTATGATGGCTTTAAAACTAGAACTACTACCAAATATGAGGACCAAATGTAAGCATTAGTTAAAAATAGATTGGTCTCTCTAAAAATAAGTGTTATTAAGTATTTTTTATTTTTAATTTTAAATTACAATATAAATATCACTTTTCTAAACAAAGCCTTAATTGTTATTAACTCATCAATCTTATTAATCTTTAGACTACATTGCATCAATGACTTAAAATTTGTATTACTATTTTAAGTCAAAAAACTCAGTTATATATATTAACAAATCGTGCATAAAATATAATAGAGTATGTTGTGCGACCCCAACATGTAAAAACGTTGTAGACATTTCTATTTTCTAGCTAGTACTTAGTGGAAATAGATATTCTACAAGTTGGGTTACTTATTGCATCATTTATCTTTCAAAGCCAAATCTCTTCTCTCTCTCAACAAATACCCATTTTCCATGGCTTTCTCTTCCACAGATTTGTCTACTACATTCAATATTCTTGAAGAAATGTCACAAATTGGCAAGATAGACCTCATTGTAGAAGAAAAAATAAAATAAAATTAGAGCTCTGGAATGTATAAAAAGCTGTTCATTTCTCTTTTGAATTCTTTACTTAATGATGACAATTGGCTTTTATAGACCTCACTGCACATTGATTTCTATTTAATGAAATAAGATTAACAACTTTGCACTACTTTGTATTAGTTCTGTTGCTTGACTGAATTAATAGATGCATTTGGACTTGAATTTGATTTGATTCATAGGTTTACAATGACCAATTGATATGATTGCATTGTTAATTAATTCATGCAAGATCTTCTCATCTTGTTGAATTATCTTTTTGTTTGAATTTGCTAATCTCAAGCCTTCCTCCATCACACAAATTTTCTCCACTAATTTTGAAATCATTGTCATGATTCACAACCTTACCACTTCAAGATTTTTGGGTTCCCTTATCACTCATTTGATCCTTGTAAATTTTTTGGCCTTAAGACATTGCTAACAATTGTAAGTCTTACATATTTCATGTTCATTCTTCATTTTGTGGATGTCAGACAACGTATGCAAAAATTTTAAATTCTCTTGGACGTATAGAGGATGATATTCATGTTGAACATGCACAAAAACTAAAGGCAGTCTAGCATATACTCAGCAAAATTGGCGATGCTCCTTTTAAAGAATTATGTTCAAATGTGATATATTGCTGCAGAAAATCAGAAGTTGAAGATGTCAATTGTTAAAGATTTGTTGGACTAAAATTTTAATTTTTGTTATTTTAATTTCTATTGTATAATTTTAGAGATTTTTGGTTGAGTTTGCTTTCATTTTCTGTATAAATACATTCATAAGTTAATAAATGAATAATGAATTTATGCAAGACACTTATGTTTATAATTCATTTTCTATCCAAATATCATATAAGTGGTATCAGAGCGATGTTCTTAAGGGACTTGTGACTTTTTTTGAGTAAATTATAGTGAGAAAACAAAACACCTTCCAATCTAAAACTTTCCTAACCTGAAAAGATGATAGGAAAAAATTATATGGCCACACCATCAGTTTTCATTGGTGAAAACTATCGTACATAGACTATGGAGATTGATGCATCTTTACAAGCCAATAATTTATGGGACTTGGTGGAATCAAATGGTTGCTAGAAGATTCCACATTGGCTCAGATTAGGAATTAGAGGAAAAAAAGAAAGAAGAAGTACAAAGCCAAGACCTATATTCATTTAGCAGTTTTAAAGACCATTTTTAACAAAATAATAGCTTGTGAGACAACAAAGCAAGCATGGGATCTTCTTAAGGTGGAATACCAGGGTAACTCTAGGACAAGAAAGATGCAAATTTTGAATCTCAGAAAAGAATTTGAAATGCAAAAAATGAAAGAAGTTGAAGGCTTCAGGGACTATTATGATAAGTTGATGGTAATTGTCAACAAATTTAGGATGCTTGGTAAAGTGCTTCCTGACAACAAGGTAATAGAAAAGATATTGGTAACTCTCCTTGAAAAGTTTAAGGCTATAATTTTCTCTCTAATAGAGTTAACAAACTTGTCAATTATTGGATTGGGGAAATTGATTAATGCATTATAGGCTCAAGAGCAGAGAAAGACCTATGGATAAAAGGAGCTATTAGAAAGGGCTTTTAAAGTAAACCAGAAGTACACCATTACTTGTGACAGCAAAAGTTAGAAGTCTTAGAACAAAAAAATCAAAGGAAAGGAGGAGATAATCTTCCTAAGTTTCCTTCTTGCTAATACTATAATAAGACAAATCATTATCTAATAAATACTTGGAAGAATATGGAATATAAATCATGCAAGCAAAAGGGTCACATTGCCAAACATTTCAAAAGCAAGCAAAAGGAAGGACAACAATCACAGACACAAAAAGTGCATCAATAGAAGGAGGAACAACTATTTGTTACAACGTGTTTTGTAAGAAATTACTCATTTAGTGATGCTTGACTTATAGATAGTGGTGTACCAACTATATGACATTTGATGAATCAATTTTTCAAGAGCTTGACAAGTCTACGAAATCAAAAGTTAGAATTGAAAATGGTTAGCTAATTGAGGTCAAAGGAAAAGGAACTGTTTCCATAATAAGTTTTGCATGTAAAAATCTAATTACTATGTACCTTTTATAATAGAAATAAATCAAAACTTGTTAAGTGCTGGACAATTGCTTGAAAAAAACTATTTAATATTTTTTAAAAATAAAACTTGTTAAATTACATACTCTAATGGTATAGTTCTATTTTTTGTTGGCATGAAAAGCAAGAGTTTTAGCCTGGATTGGAAGATAAATCAAGCCAATGTATAATCTTGCTCATAGATTGATGTATGGCAAAAATGAATGAGACTTTTTCATAGTTTTGTATTGGAATTCATACAAAAAGAAAAAAGTAATAAAGGAAATGACATTCAGTGAAGAATGAATCAATGTGTATGAAGCATGCTAGTTAGGGAAAAAAGCTAAACAACCATTCTTAGTTAATAAAACCTAGAGAGTGATTAAAAAACTACAACTAATCCACATTGATGTATGTGGACCAATGAGGACAATGTCACACAATAGAAGTAGATATTTCATCCTATTCATTGATGATTTTAGTAAAATGTGTTGGATATTTTTCATGAAGTAGAAATCAAAAGTTACAGTAATCTTTTAAAAATTTAAAGTTTGGGTTTGGAGTTTTGATTAAGTAATAAGGTTCGATAATGAGACTGAATACATATATGATATGTTTGTAAAATTTTGTGAGGATACAAGGTTTAAACATTAATTCATTGCTCTATACATCCCTCAACAGAATGATGTGAGTAAAAGAAAAAATAGAGCCATGATAGAGATGGCTAGATGTTTGCTCTTTGAAAAACATATGCTAAAGAAATTTTAGACAGAAGCAGTTAGCATTGTTATTTTTTTTATTAAATAGTCTTACAACAAAAGCCTTGAAGGGAAAAACTTTTTTTAAAGCATGGTATGATACTAAACCTTCTGTGGTAAATTTAAAAATTTTTGGTTGTTCATGCTTCACTCATGTTTCATATGCAAAGAGAGGAAACCTAAATGAAAAAGAAAAATATGGGTCCTGGTAGGATACACTACAGTCACCAAAAGATACAGAATCTTTCAACCACTAATTGAAAAATCCATTATTAGTAGAGATGTGGCATTTGATGAAGATGAAGAATAGGATTGAGAGAAGGCAGAACCAAAGAGACAAACATTGATAAAAGGAAAAATAATCAAGTTTAACCAAAAAAGTTATAATGAGCTGTTAGTGAGAGGGACAAGATATTTTATTGAAATTTATAAAAAATGTAATATAACAGTTTTGGAACCTTTTGGATGTGCAAAAAGTAGCAAAGGATCCAAATTGGATAATTGTAATGTAAGAGGTGATGTAGATGAATCATAAGAATCAAATATAGGAGCTTGCATATAGTCCTTTATATAATAATAATAGAAGTCAAATGGGTTTATAGGATAAAGTTGAATGTAAATGGGATTGTGAATAAGCACCAAGCTAGATTAGTAATGAAGGGCTATACATAACAGCTTGAAGTGGATTTTTTAAAAACTTTTGCACTAGTGGTAAGGTTGGACACAACAAAGTTACTTTTGACAGTTGCGACATAATGACAATAGAAAATTTATCACTTGGATGTTAAATTTGCCTTTTTAAATGGTTATTTGTAAGAAAAAATTTTTGTTAAACGATCCAAAAGATTTGTAGCTAATCTTAACAGGGTTTATTTGCTTAAAAAGGCTTTATATGAGCTAAAACAAGCCCCAAGAACATGGTATGGCAGAATTGATGAACACTTGATGGGCATAGGCTTTAATAGAAGCCTAAGTGAAAATTCTCTATATGTTAAGGCATAAAAATGTGAAATAATTATTATCTCACTTTATGTGGATGATTTACTAGTAACATGGAGCAATATAGACGTTGGTGAGATGGCTTTCTTACTTAAAATGAAAATTTAAAAATAAAAAAAAAAAAAGATTTTTATTGGTCAACAAAAGTATGCTAAAGAAGTGATAAGAAAGTTCAAAATGAGAAATTCTATTCAAAGGGATTAGAAATGGTTGATGAAGCTTTTATCAAAGTTTGATTCGTTGTTTGATGTATTTAATAGTGACAAGGTCGGATATAATGTACACAGTCAACTTACTTTCAAGGTTCATGCATTGTATCAAGTAAGTGAACCTTAAAGCTGCTCAAAGGGTACTAAATACATAAAAAAAAACATTAGACTTGGGAGTTAAATTCAAAAGGAAAGGTGAGTTAGTTCTTCATAGGTATACAAACAGTGCTTGGACTGGAGCTTGTGAAGATATGAAGAGTATCTTAGGTTACTTATAAGTCTTGGTTCAGGGCATTTTTGTTGAAGTTTAAAAAAGTAAGAAGTAGTTGCTCAATCAACTACAAAAGCTGAGTATATAGCTACAACTGATGTAGTTAGCTAAGCTTTATGGTTAAGAAAGGTTATGACTGATTTAAGGTTGACTTAAGAAGAAGTAACTAAAGTATTTATAGATAATCAGGTTGCAATAGCAATTTCGAACAGCTTAGTGTTTCATGGAAGAACCAAGCACTTTAATGTGAAGTATTACTTTATTAGAAAAGTATAAAAGAATGGTGAAGTGAAACTGGTGTATTGCAGCTTAGGTGTTCAACTTGCAGACTTTCTAACAAAGGGTTTGTCCAAAGCAAAGTTTGAATTTTTAAGAGAAAAAATTAGAGTATGAGCAAACATAGAAATGAGGAGTGTTCAAACGTGCTATATTTGCTTCAGAAAATCAGAAGTTAAAGATGTCAATTATTGAAAATTTGCTGGAATAACAAAAGCTGAAAAAATTGCCGAAATTTTAATTTTTGTTATTTGAATTTTTGTTGCATAATTTTAAAGATTTTCAGTTGAGTTTGTTTTCATTTTCTATATAAATACGTTCATAAGTTAATGAATGAATAATGAGTTTAAGCAGCACACTTATGCTTATAATTCATTTTTTGTCTAAATATCCTACAAATTAGCTATGATCGACGCTGTTCAACGTCTAAAGATTGACTTCCATTTTCAATATGAGATTGCAGAGTGTTAATGATGTGGAATTTTTCTATAGATTTTAAGTCAAAAAATTTATGTATTTATGTTTTGTTTTTTGAGGAAGTCAGTAAGTGAAGTCAATGAAATTCAGGTTTCAATGATAATTTTTTGAAATATCAATCATGTTAAGTAAATTTGGTATTAACTTTTGTGTAATATGTCATATATATATATATATATATCTATATATATGCAAGACAATGTATCAGTATGGATGAATGAAGGAATGAATTTACCTTTAATTTTTCTATCAATTCTAAGCCTTTTCTTTTGCCTCTCTGTTTTCTATTATAAAAAGAAACTACAAATGGTATCAGAGCTTATTTCCTAAGGGAATCTGTGGATGAATAAGGAAGTTTTTTCTACAAGATAAAGGAAGGTTTAACTAAAAAGTATGTTATCAGGAAACTTTTTGGGAGCGGGTCCTCCTCAGTTTGTTGGGGAAAATTATCACATATGTGTAGTTAAAATAAAGGCCTACCTGCAAGCATTAAACTTATGAGAAGCTGTAGAAGATGGCAGAGATCCTACATCGTTACAAGATGATGCATCTGTGGCTCAAATGAAGTTGTACGAAGAAAAAAAAATCAAGAAACCCAGAGCTCTCACATGCTTGCATTCAGCTTTGTCAGAAATAATTTTTACTCGTATTATGACATATAATTCACCAAGGGAAGCATGGGAGAAATTGAGGGATGAATTTGAAGGCAGTAGTAGAGTAAGAGCTATCAAGCTTTTAACATTAAGAAGAGAATTTGGAATGCTAAAAATGAAAGATGGAGAGTCAATGGATGATTATTCATCAAAACTTTCAGATTTAGTGAATAAAATGAGATTATTAGGTGAAGATGTTCAAGACTCTAAGGTGGTGGAGAAAAATCCTTGTAAGTATGCCAGCTAAATTTGATTCCAAGGTTTTCGCAATAGAAGAGTCCTGTAATCTTCAAATCTTATCAAGCTCTGAGCCGATTAGCAAGCTTCAAGCTCATGAGCAAAAAACAAATGTCAAAGATGATGAGGTTATTGAAAGAGCCTTTCAAGCAAGGCACAATGACAAGAATAGCAGGAAGGAAGGCAAGAAATCTGCAGAGGAAAGATTTGATAAAAGTAAAAATGTTCAAGAACCTAAAGAGCAAGTAAGGAAAGGAAAGTTTTCAACATGCAAGCATTGTCAGAGGATTAATTATTAAGAGGATGACTGCTAGTTAAAAGGGAAGCCTCCAATTCAATGTCGGTTTTGTAAAAAAATAGGGCACATTGAGAAAAATTACAGGCAGAAACAAAAGCAAAATCAGGGCAATATTTCTCAGTAAGTTAATTTTACGGAAAAGAAGATGCAAAATGAAGACAAAAAAGGAAACTTGTTTATGGTAACTCAAAGTGTTCAATAAGTAAGGACCAATTCATGGTTTGTGGACAGCGACTGTACGAGTCACATGTCAAAGGAGGAATCTAACTTCATCAACCTAGACAAATCTATCAAAATTAAGGTAAGGCTGAGAAATAGTAAAATTATTAAGTCTCAAGGCAAGGGGTCAGTTGCAATTCATACCAAGCAAGGTACAAAGCTTATTCATGATGTCTTATATATTTCATGACTTACATAGAACCTGTTAAGTGTTGCTCAAATGATGAAGAACCACCATTCTGTTGTGTTCAAAAATAATGCATGCAGTATTTATGATTTTAATGGTGGTTTAATTGTCAAAGTGCCTATGGTTGATAAGTCATTTTCTTTAAATTGGAAAGTGGTTGAAAATGCTCTTGTAGCAAAAATTGATGATTCATGGCTATGGCATAAACGGTATGGTCATTTTCACTTTAATGCACTTGCTGCCATGTATAGAAATTAAATGACCAAAGAGATTCCAGAGATTCATGTGCCTCCTACTATATGTGGTTGTTGTCAAATGGGCAAGTAACACAAGGATGTTTACTTGGTTTGTTCTTCTTAGAGAGCAAAATTTAAATTGCAACTTGTTCACACAGATGTGTGTGGACCTATGAAGACAGAATCATTAAGCAAAAACAAGTATTTTTTTTTTCTCTTTATTGATGATTTTACACGGATGACATGGGTATATTTCATAACACATAGATCATAAGTTTTATCAGTATTTAAGAAGTTTAAAAATCTAGTGGAATCACAAAGTGGTTGTGTGCTGAAAACGTTAAGGACAAACAATGGAAATGAGTACACTTCAAGTGAATTTGAGATGTTTTGCAATGAAATGAGAGTGCAACATCAACTAACTGTTCCTTATAATCCTTAACAGAATGGGGTTGCAGAATGAAAGAATAGGACAGTTATGAAAATTGTTAGATGTCTCTTAATTGAAAAGAGTCTTCCTTATAAGTTTTGGGCTGAAATTGTATATACGACAATTTACTTGCTCAATAGGTTGTCTTCAAGAGCTGTGAATGGTATGACTTCAATAGAGGCATGGAGTGGAGTGAAGCCATCAGCCAAGCATCTCAGAATTTTTAGTTCCATTTGCTATGTTCACATTTCGACAGTAAGGAGAAGCAAGTTGGAGCAAAAATTTGATATAGGTATTTTTTTAGGATATGCAGCTATGGCCAAAGGATATAGAATTTATAATTTGAAGACAAAAAGCATAACTATCAGTAGAGATATTGTCATAGATGAAAATGCATATTGGAATTGGAAAAATGAACAAGTGCAGCAACATGCTCAAAACGTAAATCAATACCTTGCAACTACGGCAACAACTGAAAATCAAGATTTCAATTTAAATGGCAATGGTCAGAATATACGTGAGGAGAAGGATGGTGATGAAGATGCTCCAACAAAATTCAAAAGTTTGAAATTTATGAAATATGTAATTTTGTCACTGCATAACCTGATTGTTATGAAGATGCTGTCAAGGATGCAAGATGGGTGAATGCAATGGATGAAGAAATAAACATGATTGAAAAAAATTTGACATGGAGCTTGGTTCATAAACCTGAAACTAAAAATGCAATAGGCCTCAAATGGATTTACAAAGTTAAAATAAATTCAGATAGGTCTATAAACAAATTGAAGGCTAAGTTAGTTATAAAGGGATATGCCCGATAATTTGGTGTTGATTTCAATGATACATTTGCTCCAGTTACTAGGCATGATACAATCAGATTTTTGATGGCTCTTGCTGCTCAATTTAATTGGAAAATTTATCACATGGATGTTAAGTCGGCATTTTTAAATGTATAATTGTAAGAAGAAATATATGTAGAACAACTACAAGGGTATGTTGTTGCAGGCAAGGAGAAGTATGTTTATTAGCTTCACAAGGTTTTATATGGCCTTAAACAAGCACCTTGAACAAGGTATCGAAAAGTGGATAATTATCTCATTCAATGAGGATTCCGCAGAAATGAGAATGAAGCAACCATGTACATCAAGAAAGACAAAGGAGATCAATTGTTGATTATCTTAATTTATGTTGATGACTTATTAGTTACAGGCAACAATGAAAATTCAATTGTCAGGTTTAAAGAAGAAATAAGCAAGGTGTTTGAAATGTCCGATCTAGGCGAAATGAGCTATTTTTTAGGCATGGAAATAATTCAGTCTCAAGATGGAATTTTTTTGTCACAATCCAAGTATGCAAGGAATCTATTGAAGAGATTTCAAATGGAAAGATGTAAATTTATTTCTACTTCTCTAGTGCTGAATGAAAAATTATCTAAATTTGATTGTGGAGATCCTCTCAATCCAACTATATATAGAAGGTTGGTTGGGAGTTTGATGTATTTAACTCTAACCAGGGCAGATCTTATGTTTTTAGTTAGCTTGTTATCTCGCTTTATGCAAACTCCAGGACAAGTTCATATGGGAACGGCTAAACGAATTCTGAGGTATCTCAAGGGCACTACTGATTATGGTATAGGGTTCAAGGCTCTTGATAAAGGGAAGTTAATTGGGTTCTTAGATAGTGAATGGGCAGGATCTGTTGATGATTTCAAGCACATCAGGGTATGTTTTCACTTTTGGTTCAGGTGCATTTTCATGGAAGTCACGAAAACAAGATGTAGTGGCTCAATCCTTAGCAGAAGCAGAATATATTGCTGTTGCTGAAGTTTCAAACCAAGCCATATGGTTGAGAAAGTTAATGTAAGATTTACAATTCTCAAATGCGGAACCTACTGTCATTAAGATAGATAGCAAAGCTGCAATTTCAATGTCCAAAAATCTTGTGCTTCATGGCAAGTCTAAGCATATAAAAGTCAAATACCATGCTATTAGAGAAGCTGCGTTTAATAAGAAAATTTAAGTTGAATACTGCAGGTTAGAAGATCAGCTGGCAGATGTTATGACCAAGGGATTTCACAAGTGCAGGTTCGAAATGTTAAGGAAGATGCTTGGAGTCTTGAAGAAAAATTCCAAGGAGGAGTGTTAATGATGTGGAATTTTTCTATAGACTTTAAGTCAAAAAATTTATGTATTTATGTTTTGTTTTTTAAGGAAGTCAGTAAGTGAAGTCAATGAGATTCAGGTTTCAATAATGATTTTTTGAAATATCAATCATGTTAGGTAGATTTGATATTGATTTTTGTGTAATCTGTCATATATATATATATATATATATATATATATATATGCAAGGCATTGTATCAGTATGGATGAATGAAAGAACGAATTTATCTTCAATTTTTCTATCAGTTCTTAGCCTTTTCCTCTGCCTCTCTATTTTCTATTCTAAAAAGGAACTACACAGAGTTTCTCTAGAGGAAATATATGATATGTGCCACCCATGGTAACCTTCAAGATTTTACTCTTTGTATCTCCAGTTCGTATTTTTTTTTAAATTTTTTTTACCAAATCTTTGTACTAATTAGTTTAATTACTCTTTGAAGAAGATTTGACAATTTATTTTGAATGAGCCGTGTGAACAGATGTACTTCAAAAACAACGACGGGGAGTTTGACCAGAATCTCATCGAAGACATAAATGGATTGAGAAGTACTTTATATGAAGCTTCACAGCTAAGTATTGGAGGAGATGATGGGCTTGATGAAGCTCGAGCTTTTATTGCGAACCTCTTCAACGAGTGCATGAAACACGTTGAATATGAATGGATACAATATTTACAACAACTATCGGAAATGGATTTCAATATAGTCCAACCATACAGCCAGAAGGAAATTTTCAAATATCCTAGTAAGTTTTGTCAATGTCATTATCAAAGGAGACATAACGTAGTTGTCTACTCTAATCAATGTTCGCATATTTTTGTCATAGTAGATGGTGGAAAGTCCTAGGATTGGCTAAGATGTTACAATTTGCAAGAGATCAGCCACTGAAATGGTGCATTTGATCTATGGCTTGCTTCACAGATCCAAGCTTGTGGTGGCAAATGATGGAGCTCACAAAGCCCATCTCCTTTATCTACATTGTCAGTATCGATGACAGTTATGGAAAACTTGATGAACTCACTCTCTTTGCGGAAACCATTCACAGGTAATTCTTCATGTCGAGCATAAGAATTATTATCACGCATTTGCAAAATACTTGGAAGTCTCTAGTAGAGGGATATGCTAAATACAGCTGCTTGTCTAAAATGAATGAGTCAGCCAGATCTTTTATGCAGCATAAGAAATATTGTGCTACATAAAATAATAAACAAATTATTCAACAATTAAAATTAAATATTTTAATATTTTATTATTAATGTAAAAAATAATTAATAAAATATCTAATAATTAAAATTAAAAATTATATATTTTGTTACCTGTAATAATAAAATTTTATCTATATTTATAAATTTTATTAAAAATATTTTACTAATTACATTTACTTATAATAATAAAATATATAACTTATCAATTATTTTATGTACAAAAATAATAAGTTATATATTTTTATTTTATAAAATAGGATAAACATGTAACCGCGTTAATTTTATTTTTGCATAAAAGGATCAAAATGAAAATAATTGTGTTAAGTTAACTAACAATATTAATAAGAGTGCATTGATAATAAGTGATATTTTTTCAATTTTAATCATATAATTAATAAAAATGACCTTAAAAGTTATTTTCATTTGTTGGGTCAAATGACAAAAGTAACACTACAATTGGGATGAAATAATTTTTACAAAACTCCCAAAAAACTAGGCACCACTCTTCTAAAGCTAAAGCCACGTGGCCATTTGAACCAACACAAAACTATTCTTGGATCTTCCTGCAAGTCCAAGTACTTCCATTTTTTACGATTAATACCCGTGCGAAGGAAAAAGTTAGGTTATTTACACCCCATTAGACTTCGGGGTCTTCTTTGAATGGCCATAAATTTTTTTTCTAGATTTGAAAGGTTTATGAATTCATACACCGTCCTCTATGGGTTCAAATATCTTAGTGGGGTCTAATACAATTAACATATTGGTAATTTTTTTTAAAAAAATAATTTTGTATGTCTAATAGAATATTCGATATTATACTATTAAAATTTTAAGTTTTATATTAGATATTTTAAGTAAAAATATTTCAAATTTGTTTTGTTTGTGTTTTACGATATTAAATTTTGAACTAATGTGATTAATATAATTAAAACCGTGTTCAATATCAGGCATTTGCATTGAAGAATATGACCTTCAAGAGGTTGCAAAAACTCTTCTCAAATTTATAAATACAAATTTAGCTATATTCAAGAGGTTGAATATATAACTAAATCCATCGTCTCTTCTCCAGCCAAGGAATATAGTCAGGCCTTGCCCTTCCCTGTATGGAAATGTCTTGGAAGTGATACATCCTTTTAATAGATTCACGTGTCCTCATTTAAACAAAACAGACATAACAAGTTAGATAAATATCCATATAATAATAACTAAAATGATTTTTCTTATTAGAAGAAGTTCAATTACAGACAGATGAAATCAGTTAATGGCAGCATAATGATAGTCTTATGACAAACATAACATATTTTCGGCTTTGGTACTAGAAGATAATGTGTAACAGAACCTAAGGAATGGGTTGAAAAAGCAATGACGCAGCCAAATTCACCGTCGCCTGTCTTTCCACGCCATGTCCATCCCCATACCGATACATACAATGAGACGTTCTCACAATGTTTAACATAATTTCGGTGACAGTTTTAGGTAAGGGAGAATACGCAGTGCTGTATAAATTCACCTTTTTCCACATCTGCCTCATTAGATCCTGGATGTGTTCCCGAGCAGCTTCTTCAGAAGCACCGGTGTCATGCATGTAACACTGGATTGATTTAGAAACATCACCTCTCTTTATTTCGTCCTAAAAAGAAATGACATTGAATTACAGGATCATCTCACAGAATTCAAAACTGTATCTAAAAGACTTGACGAAATGGTAATTAATTTTTATACTGATGATGTTCCCAAATCATCTTGAAGTCGGAAGATCATGGATGACCAGTATATTACATCCGGTTTGCTTTCCAAAGATTCCAATTCCTTCTGTAAGACTGGATTTGTTGTAGACAGGTATGCCTGTAGTGGTAGCATCGGGCCTGCTATCGATAGCCATGCAATTTTCAAGTACTCTTCCAGCGTTGGTGTGTACTTAGTATGATACCATTTTGCTTCCATCAGGTAGGCTTGTAGTAAATCGGCCCACTAATGCACATGGCAGAACAAAAATTATTACGATTTCAAATTAATCAGAAGGTAATTCAAAGGAAGAATGAGAGAGATGGAACAGATAAGTTACTGAATTCTTAAGAATCGGCAGAATCTCTGAGCCCTGTTCTTTGAGAATGTCATAAGCCATTTCATTAACAAAGTTGTACAGCGCAAAAAAACTTATTTTCATATAGTCCGGCAGCTGTTTCATAGCGTAATTAACGTCCCACCTATATACATATGGAAAGGAAAACTATATTAGACAAATGGAGAAGTACGAGCAAGCAATTGAGTTAGATGAAATATTTGCCAACCAATAACCTCTCGACAGCCTCTGTGAAAAGCTCAAGTTCATCCAAAGTTCCATAGACATCGTCAATATCATCAATCATCGTAATTAGAGCGACAACAATTGTGAGTATTCTCCTGCAGCGCATGAACTGAGGCTCAAAAGCAATTCCCATAGCCCATAAGAAAGATGCTACCAACCTGTTCCTGGCAAAGCTCAGTTTCTCTCCAAGGCCTTTATTCTTCCACCAACTTCACAAGAATAAAAAAAACAAAAGAACTAGTCAAGGAAGCTACCTGTAAAGCTTAATGAGTGAAAATTTTAATATGTTCATTTGGAAGATGTTGCCACCAAAATAAACCCGAACAATATAATCCCAAATTAGTAAATCAGTCAGCACCAGAATTATTTTTCCTGAAAGCATGAGTGAATTGATAATCCATAAGAGTAAATTTAAGACCACAGTTCAGAATGATTCCAAAGTTGCCAAGGAGAATTAGGAGAATGATTACTTAGAAGATAAATAATCAATGAGGAATCACTTTTTAACTAAGGATTTATCCAACCTTTTTCAAAGACATTTTCAAGAACCAAAACAATTGCACCATCTCTGCATGTATAAGTGTCTAAAAGCAAACCAAATCCACCGAGAAGAAATTCAAATTCAATGAAAATGAACAAAAAGCAGTCCCACGGGCAGCCATTCATGGAAGACGCTTATTAAAGAACTGAGTTTGGAAAGAAGCATTATCTATGTGACACAGGGTTAGATATCATTTAATAAAAAGACCTGACATAAGGCTTTCGACAATATTAAATTTCTGAGTCATGCAATTATGTATAAGACTTAAATATCAGGATTTCTAAAGTACCCTGAAATGTTTTTAAGTTCTTGTTGATAAATTCCTTGCACAATATTGAAGTCCAACTTAGCAAGCTCGAGTAATGTATGGTTCTTGTCCTCTCTTTTCTCATAAACATCTATGAACCACCTTGTCTCTAATCTCTGTATCCTCCATTGCAAAGGAAGTTCCAAGGCATGCCTCACTTCCTCTGCTAGATTCCGATCCACATCATCTAAGTTTCTAAGATGTCTAGTAGTGAAGTGCCAGGCCTCCTCCAAGATGCTTTCTCCTTCGAAGCCGTAATATGAGGCTTCATACAAGCTAAGCATTGTCCTGATATCATCACAGTTGCACAGCTTGAAACTGCCCATCTTTTCAGTAAAATTATTAAAAACCTCTGCACTCAAACAAAACAAACCCAATGAGGGTTGTCACACCATTTATGTGCATGATAGTGTAAAACAACATAATTACCTTGAGAAACGCAATAACCATGTTGTCGGAGGAGTCTAAATTCAAGAGAGATTGCATACAGATCGTCTTTTTTCCATTTATCATCTTTCTTATTGTATACTATGTCCAATAAGTTCTTTATTTCAGTGTCAAAATGATAAGCCAATCCAAGTCTTTGCAAGGTGTCAATCAGCTCGAGTTGATCTAATGGCTCTGTCACGCTTTTAATCATCGTCTTCATTTTTTCCTTCAGCGTTTCTTCTTGTCTTCTGTATGTGTCTCCCTGTACAGAATTTAAATTCTCCTTGACTGTGACAAAATTGTAGAAACTGACTAAAGGGAAGAAGAAAAGGAGAGAAAAAATCATGAATACCGTATAGTCATTACTCAATGACTGCAGATAATCGTTGTCCCAAATTGAAGGTTGGTAGTTTGCTGATCTCCGAACCACTTTCGAATCATCCTGTTGAGCGCTAACAACGCATTGGACTGGCTTGTAGACACTGGTTCTACTAGTAGTTCTTTGAGAAGTAACTCTAGGATATTGAAAACCAATGCCAAAAGAAAGTGTTGATGCCATAACACATAAAGCCATTAGAACCTAAGCTTTCACTTAAGTAATATTCTGTATACTAAAATCTCTTGTATGAGGGGTGCAGGTTGCAGACTGCGAAATTATCAGGAATCTCACACAATATTTTGATGTCTCATACCTCCCTAGTCATGTTAGTTTTTCATGTTATAGATCGAATTTTGAGCCAGGTGTTTTAATAACTTGCAGTTCTTTTGATTTTTATGATTTCTTGTCCCTTAATTATTTACCTAACTTTGATAAAATAAGTTGTTCTGGTTGTATCTCGCAGCTTTTCATTCTACCAAAGGAAGCACGAGAAAATAACCACTGTCTTTTTGCTTGGTACCTAATGACCTTTAATTTTATTCCATTAACAAATGAAAATAACCATTGCAAATAGGTTAAAATATATTTAATTTCCGTTTGTTTTGTATCATTGATGTACCTGATTTTTCATTATTTTTTAATTATTAATAAATAGCATTGTATTTACTTTTAAAATAAAGTTAAATTTTAGAATTATTTCAAACAAATTAAATTTGTATTTAAGTGTGTTAACTGTGTTTAAGGTGTTAATGGGTCATATTATAACGTGTATATAACTTATTTATTAAATATATATAATTATATAATATGATATTATATACTTAATAATTAAGTTATATTTATATTTAAAATTTTAACAAAATTAACATATAGATCTAATTCTTATTTATTTAATATTTTATTATATTTAATTTTAACACGATATTAGTATAATATTTTTCACTCTACCTGCTGTTGGAATCCTTCACTTAAATCCCTCCTTGTTATAAATATATCATAAATTCTTACTTTAAAATAAGTTTGACATAACATATGCATTTGTCCAAGGAAAATATGCTGTTTTACCAAAATAATCATGGGTCTTGAATAAGATAAAGAAAGTAATTTTATCTTATGTGGTAAAATACTGAATTTAGTGACAAACATAATTTCTAGTATAAAATTTAAATATGAACTCTTAAATCAAATTTTAGATACCAAAAATCCAAACTTTCAAGCTCAAATGTGGGTTTGTCAATACTACTCATGGTTAGTTTAATCACCTCTTTGAAGATGACTTGTTAAGCATGTATTTGCACATCCATATGACATGAGTTTGCGTGGCCAGAAGCTTTTTCCTTGTCATTTTACAAGGTCAATATGAATGGAGGTAAGATTTACAACAACTAGCAAAAATGAATTTTAGTGTGATCTAATCAATACCTTGTATAAAATATTATTAAAGTATCGAAATTTTGTCAATATCATTATCAAAGGAAAGATAGCATTGTCATGAAGTTTAGGTAAGATAATTTCACTTTTGTAAATAATACATTGAAATTATTTAATTAAAAAAATAAAAAATTATTAAAAAAAAATTATTAAAAAAATAAATAAAAATGAAATAAATAAATTGAATGAAATAAAAAAAAATTAGGGTATATTTAAATGTAAGATATTATATTTATAAAGTTAAAAATATTAGATGTTAAATATTAATAAAAGAAAAAATAAATTAATTTATTAAAAATTTGTATGTATCAAATATTTTTAAAAATTTTTAATTTTATTTTTAAAATTATGCCGACACTTCCACCCAGAGCCAGTTAGCAGCAAGTAAAGAGAGTTGTAGCTCAGACAGCCTAACAAAAACCATCTCAACAAGCCCAAACAATTGTGTCCTCAGTTTTGGTGCAAATCAGCAAGTAAATTCCTCCAATCCAAAGGTTTGTCATGAAATTAAACAGGCCTCATGGGCCCAAATGGTTACTGACGTGGGCCTTAGGGCCCAAATAGGGTACTTGAAGATATTTTGGTTTGTGACGAAAGATATCTAAATTATTAGGAAAATGATTAAATACTAAAATGTGAATAAGAAATAATTATTTATTCAATTATTTTAATTTTTATAATGCATAAAATATTCAAACTCAAAACAATTAAATTATTAATAATTAAATAAATAAAATACTCATTTAATAAAAGACATTACCCATTTTATAATAAGTAACATTATTAAATAATATTGTCTGATTTATTTAAAATTTTATTTTTATTTACAAAATGTTATAGAATCATATAACTTTTATAATTCTACCTTATTGATATTATATACTCATATTTTATTTTGCATCTATTAAAAATAAACAAAAAAAAAAAGTGAGATTAAATGGCCCAATAATAAGAATAGTTAAATGAAATGTGATTAGGTATTGAATAGTCTTCCAAGAATGAGAATGAAACTTGGAGCAAGGACATTTCAATCCATCATCGAAAGTGGAAGTAAAGCATGGCCTTGTTTGTGTCCTAGTAAAGGACTTATCTCTCTCTCTCTCTCTCTCTCTCTCTCTTAATGAATGGTACTGCAACTGTGGTACTCAAATTTACCTATATATTTGAAACAAGATAGACAGAGACACTTGCCTAATTGTCTTCTCTAGTATCAATAATTTAAAACATTTTTAGCATAGATTTAGTCACGTTATTTATAACTTAAAATTATTTATATAAAAATTTAAAATATTAAATTTTAATTTTATTTTAATTTTTTATTTTTTATTTTAAATTTTTATATAAATTATTTTAAGTTATTGTCAGTTTTTATTTTTTGTTTCAAATTTTTATAAAAAGTATTTTAAGTTATAAAAATTTTTGAATATGACATACATCCAATTATCCAATTGTAACATTGATTATCTCCTTTAGCATGGGATTGTATGCCCTTGCAAAGAATAAAAGTGTACTATAATGGCAGAGAATATGTGTGAGACTGATTTAGTTATAATGATTGAAAAGAAAACAGAAGTAACTGAATGACCCAGTTGGAGTTTGGGACCATTAACTTTCTCTCTCAGAGGAATAGCAGAATCGGTGCTTATTTTTGTCTAACAAACCACAACACCAAGTGCTATCTCCCTTTCTTTCTGCCTCCTCTGAAATGTTGGTCTTGTGAGAAGCATCTATTTAACCGAAACCCCAGGTTCTAGTTGCAGTTTTACAACAGCAATCTCCCGGAAAATATCACCAACACCAGCAGCCTCCTACAAATGGAATATGTAGGCTCTGCCTCCGCTGAAGTATTCATCAATCAGACCCGGAAGAGGCCAGTCTATGATGAAAACCGGGAATTCAAGTCCAAGAATCTTGAAACCGAGAGACGGAGGAGGCAGAAACTCAACGATAGGCTGTTGTCTCTGCGTTCATCAGTCCCCATTATTACAAATGCAATTATTCTTGACTTCTCCCATTTCAATAATATTTATATAATCGTGATATAATATGTCATTCTAATTATATTTCTTGCTTGTTTTAGATGAACAAATCAACTATAGTGGAGGATGCAATTACTTACATTGAGAAGTTGCAGACGACTGTCAAGGCTCTTAGTGATCAACTTCTTGAAATAGAATCGTCCTTGGAGTTGGAGGAGGCAATGATGCCAAGAATTGAAGAGATTGATGCTGCAGAGGAGATGAAAAAACATGGGATTGAGGTTATATTATTAACTCAATACAATCTCACTTTGCATATGCAAGTCCTTAATCACAATATTTTTCTAGGCATTACTGGTAATTTGGTTATGTTGTGTGTAGGAAGATGTTGAGGTGACTAATATTGATGGGAGTAAACTCTGGATAAGGATCATCTTTGAGAAGAAAAGAGGTCGAATCACAAAATTTTTGGAGGCTATGGCTTCCCGTGCCTTTGAACTCTCCGATATCAATGTTACCACTTCTAAAGGAGCCATTCTCATTTCATCATGTGTCAAAGTAAGTTCAAAAGAACAATTATTTGGTGACATTTTCTAGCAATACTACACCTGAATCTGCAGCATGTCCCCCGCAAAATCAGTCAATGGTAAAAAAACTCAGAACTAAATCTGGGAAGACAATACAAGCCAGGGAAAAAAAAATGAAAAATACCATAATAGTTGTGGGATTACTCAACCTCAGGGTTCTCATATATGCTTTAGTTGGCTGTAGAAATCTAAAATATATCAACTGAAAGTAATGCAATGTTTGATATGATAATGGCTGCAGGGAGGTTACAGTTATAGGCTTGAAGTAGAGGAAATAAGGAAGTTTTTGCAAGAGATCATTAGAGGCATTTGAAGACCGATTCTGGAAGTGTTACTTAATCAACATTCATTGACTTAGGAAATCAAGGAATATAACTCAGACATCATAGTTGCTTATCTATAATATATTGTTGGATTCTGGCAGTAATTTTTAGGACTTTGAAAGTTTATCAATTTATCAATGTATGGCCAGATAAAAATTTTAACATATGAGTGTGGTTATTAATAAATATTACTAAAATTGGTAATTATTGAGCAACTCCAATCAGTTCTTATTTGGGCAGTCAGATATTTCATTGAATTAGAGAAGCTAGTAATTCCAAAAATCTTTTGTTTCCTGTATTGGCTCATATCAGATGCAGAGATGTCAATACCCATCTTTGAAAATATTGATAACTGACTAGTGATTTCTTCCATGCTATGATTTACTTCGTATTATAGATTTTCATAATTGAGAAAGGGGGAAGTGTATTTTCCAGGCACACCACGAATTTGATAGAGGGCAAACAACAAGGGAGATCGCAGTCTCCTGGGGATTGACTGATATTTTGATCTCTGGAAAATCTGAACAATATTAGTCAAGGCAATACAGGGCTTGGGAAGTTCAATTTACTAGTTCAGCTGCACAAGACTAAATTATATTTGTTGGAAAACAGTGGTGATTTGTTTTCATTTTGTTTTGAGACATTCTCTTTCTTTACATGTGAACCAAAGGATACCTAAGATATAACCTTATATCCATGTAAATCTCTCCCCAGCATAAGCATTCCCAACACCATCCTCCCCTTGTTAAACATTTTATTAAGATCTTCAGTCCAACAAATGGAACTCTTTCCGAGCTTTCAAACACATATTGTAGCTAACGGTCCTAACCCTAAAAAAATATTGCCAAATGCAAGAACTCTTACGATCTGTTATACATAACCCTTTCACTTGCATGATTTGTAGTGTTCAAGATTACCAGATTAGTCAAGTTTATGGCTCGATCTCTTCTCTTATACATGATGTAAGCTGAGTTTTCTATCTATATCGCTGAAACTGAAGCAGCAATGAGTTCAAAGTCATTGCAACTGAAAGCTATGGAAAGTGCTGAGATGTGGATGGTGAGCTTAATGCAACCACCTGTTGCAAGTCCAGCTCCATCAGAAGATGGCATACTATCCGAAAGTCCAAGGATCAGACGGGGGGAAAGCATCATCACTTCACTGACAACTTTGTGGCTGGTGGATATGTGATCCTTGGAGGATTCATCACAGCAGTAGTTGCAGCAGTTGTATACTACATTAGAGACACTAAAAAGAACCAAATATCCCATGCCAGAGTTTGATGAGAACCTTTCTCTCTCTAAGCTTGCTTAAATTCGAAGACAAATTGAGTCATGCATTGCTGTATTAACATTTTGAATGTCTTGTGACCAGACATTTCATCAGTCATTTCAGGGTTTGGCGATAAGCTTACTGGAAAATACATATATATTTTTTTAACAGAATACAAGATGCAATGTAGCAAAGGAGATTCACGCACATACGCATTCATCCTTAGTTCTACCCTAAAAATTTTCAGCTTGTGGGCAGCATGGATAATGCTGCTGCTTTCAATTATACTCTGATGTGATCGATCAACATTTAGTAGTATTCTACCTCGTGGTAGCATATTTTCATTCACGAATCTGATTAATCAACATTATATTTCAAGTTTTGGCACTCCACTGATGTTGATGTAGAATACTCAATCCCGAAGGCATGATAGATAGCGTGGTCGCACAAATGCTGTCTGCTTAATTGAATTGCAAGCTAATACAGTCAGTTCAGTGTCAGCTAATTTCAACTTCTGCTAACATGGCGAACCCAAATTTGCAGATTGAACTGTCCAAAACATGGACTCGAATGTACCCTTTCCTTTGAAATTAAGCAACAAATGCCTTTGAAATAAAATGATAAGTGAGAAAGAAAATTACTCCATATCATTTTCGTAAATGCCTCTATCAGTTAAGAATCTAGGAGTTCAGAAAGAAATTTCATTTGATTCCAAAGTTTATCCGCAATTTTCCATTTATACAGCCCGATTAGCATCAATCAACTAAACCCCACATTTTTCTTTCCAAAATTATGAAACTAGACAGGGAACAGAAAAAACAAAAACAAAAAATTCTGTCTCAAATGCAGAGGTAACCTTTCATCTCTGATCTTGAAATCCCATCTTCCTACCAACCCTCTTTACTAGAGCATCTGCAATGGAAGATTAAACTTTTAAATTATTTTTACAACATTTAATCCAACCAAATATAGAGAATCCTCTGTTTGGTTACTGAGTAGAAAAGTAAAGGATTTTCAGCATAAATCTAAAGCAGTGATGATTGATGAAAACCTCTAAACAATACCATAACAAATGATTGTGCAACATTCACTGGAGATGGAGGTTTCATTTCTTCCTCTTTCTCAACTACCCAAAAAAAGTAAAAACAATACTGGAGAAACAAATCAAGAAAACAGAAACAGTTAGAGAAAAACAGAGAAATATACCTTGGTGCTTGCAAACAGGAGGATCTTCAAAGAGAGAAAGAGAGAGTTGTTTATGAGCAAGACCAATATCAAACAAGATAAGCCCAGAAGACGGATCATTAACAATAATACCCTTAACTGGCAGCCATAGAAAGAGTTCTTCTTGACGAAGACCTTCAAGTCCAGTAAGTCCACCATAGCTGAGGTTAGCTCTCACAATACTGTCAAAGTAAACTCTGGTATCAAACTTTGTCATACAAGGAGTTTCCAAGTAAACTTCCAAGCATCCATTTTCATCCAGACTATAGGATTTGACACTTCTGGGGAAGAGACCGCTGGGTAAGCCTTGGCTTCGAAGGAGGTTTTGTATGGAGGAAGTGGTGGTGAAAGGAAGAAGAAGACAGAGAAGAAGAGTGGAGATAAATTTGGGTGTCAGAGTCTGGAGAGTCAGAGACATTGTTGAACGTTAAGCCGTTAATGAAAAAGGAATTGAAAGACAGACAACAACAAAGAAGAAGAAGAAGGAGGAGGATATGTTTTTGTTTCAGGTTTTTGTTAAGAAAGTCATCATTGCTAAGTGGGGTACTGTCCAAATTATGGGCTGGCAAAACTTTTTCTATTGACTCAATTGCCCTAGCTTATAACTAATCCTATGGACGAGTAAATACAAAATTTTTGTAATTTCGAGCATTATAATTTGTACAAATAAATTATAAGAATATCATCTTCTTAATAATATAACGTGCACGAGAACAAAATTTTTACTGTTGTGGGAAGTAATTATTTTAATTTATTGATTATACAGTATGATAATTGTGTTGATTAATCTAAGTTGTCTGAAGAGGGTGTTATGGTAAATCTAAAAGTTTGCTTAATCGGAACTACACAATTGGTCTTAATTGATATAATAAAAGGTTTGATGTGCATGAAAACACAACAGAGTGGCAAAAAGACACAAATATCGAGACAGAAAACAGAACACAACAGTTTCTAACTAAGCAAAAGCGGCCCACCAAAGAGAAGCTGCTGCCTTCTTCGACCTTCATTGGTGAAATTATTGATACCGACCATCGGCAGTCTATTATTTTAGAAAAATATCTTCTCTTTTCTTCTTATTGTAATCTTTAAAAATTTATCCATCTTTATTGTATTCTTTTTTCTTATATTCTCTTTTTTTTTCTCAACAAATATATCTATATATATTGTAATTCATTTGTTAAGAAATACAATATTCTTTATCAAATTCTTTTATGATATCAATTCTCCCATAACCTATAAATTTTTGTCCTGCCTAAGTGCAAGTAATGGAGAACTCCCAAAACTCAATCACAATACCGACAGCACCAGCAATAATTTCTAGGTTGGCAATCATTCAAACTCCTAAGAATGTTATAATTTGAGATAACTCTTTTTTAGCAAATAAAAATCTAATCTCCCTTAATGCAATTTTCTCAAATTCCATTCAAACTTGTCAAGAATGGTGGAAATTATGCTTAGTGAAAATCTCAAATGACCAACTTACTTTTTGGTTATGGACTTCTTGAGTTCGTTGATAGAACATATCCATGTCCGCCTCTTACTGACCCTGCATATTCTCTCTAAACTCGTCAAGATCAGTTAGTTCTCCAATGATAAACAACTACACTACCTTTGTTGATGCTTAGAACAAACTAGAAACAAGTTTTGCCAATCGTTTCAATACTCGTATACTCTCCATTATGTCCTCTCTCATGGCAAACGAAAAGGAAGGCAAGACGGTGACTGCCTATATAAGAAGGGTGAAAAACCTTGTTCACGATGTGACATTAATTGGGCATCTTCTCAATGATGCTCAAATCATATCCTACACTTTGAATGGACTAGTTAATGAGTTTAAAGAACTCACTCCAGTGGTTCATGTTTGTGATACTTCAATCTCATTAGAAGATCTCTACGACAAATTACTTGATGAAGAATTAATTCAAAATCAAGGTGAACTAAAGGAAGAAAAAACACAACTCATTGCCTAGTTGACTCAAAGAAGTTGTGGTAGTGGACAAAGAAATTATCGTGGTAATCAAGGTGAGCATCATGGTGGTTATAGCAGTACTTACAATAGCTCAAATAATAATTCTAATAGACAAAACTCGCATTTTCATAATGTGCAAACCAATCGGCAACAACTCTTCGTTGGACAAGGTATGAGTTTTTCTAATAGATAATCACACTCACTCTTTTGAAATTCAAATGTGTATTAGGGGAATTAAAGTCAATCTCGAATTGTCTGCCAATTATGTGATAAACTTAGACATGGTGTAAAAACATGTAGAACTCGTGAATAGCCATCTTTTTTGACTTTTTACTCTCAAGTTCATCTTACTAAAGGAGAATCTAGTGATTCTAGCAATAATTAAATTTTTGACTCCAGAGCTAGTCACCACATCACTTTTGATCTTTAAAATCTATCCATGCACTCAGATTATGTTGGAAACAAGGACATTATAATTGGTAACAATAATGGAATTTCCATCTCTCATGTTAGTTCTTCAACTATTAATTTTTCTACTACTTCCTTTACATTGAATAATGTCTTGTGTGCACCATTGATTAAAAAAATCTCATATATGTGTCACAATTTTGCAAACAAAATAATGCCTCCATTGAATTTTTCCTAAACTATTTTCTTGTGAAAGATTTGAATACGGGAATATCATTGGTGAAAGGTTGAAATAGACACAACTTATATCAGTAGTTATCTTCAACGTTCTCTTTTTCGCCGTCCATCACTCTTTTTGCTCATGTCACACTCTCGTCTCAACTTTGGCATCAATGCCTTAGTCACCCATCCTCTTTTATTTAAAAGAAAATCATAGCTAATAATAAAATTTATGTTTTAGATTCTTCTCGAAACACAATATGTGATTCATGTTTACGTAATAAAAGTAACAAACTATCTTTTAAGGATTTTTTTTTTAGTTATGATAAACCTTTTCAAATTGTTTATTTAAATGTTTGGGGTCCAGCTCCTATCAATTTCTTTAGAAATTTTTATTTTTATGTTATTTTTATTATTATTTCACAAAATACATGTAATTATATCTTCTAAAGTTAAAATTTGATGTAGTGACAATATTTAAGAAATTTCATAAGTTTATTGTCAACTACGTTCAAACACCTATCAAAACTATATACACTGATAGAGGTGGTGAATATCAAGCCCTCTCTCATTTCCTTATTGACCTTGGAATCCAACACCTAACCTCACCACCTTAAACATCTCAACATATTGGTTTAGTTGAACACAAACATCGCCACATTATAGAAACTAGCCTCACACTCATTCACAGTGTCGCCTTTCTTATTAATTTTTGGTCTCATTCCTTTTAATATGCCACTTATTTAATCAATTGCATGCTTACACCTATTCTACATCATATAACACCCTACCATAAATTGTTTTGTCATAAACCTAAATACACACACAAATTTGAACCTCGCTCTCATTTATGTGTGTATCTCGGTTTCTCTCTTTCTCATCACTCTTTTCTTTGCTTTGATCCTTCTTCCTTTCATCTTTTTGTTTCTCGACATGTTGTGTTCTTTGAACACATTTTTTCCTACAAAAATAATTTATCCTTTGAGTTGTCTCTCTCCAATCACTCTTTTTCCAAATATTTATCTTTTTTCAAAAGAAAAAATTTTGTCACAGTAACCATGTCTAACTCTACTATAACTGCTCCATCAGTTGTTTATTTTTTAGCTTTTCCAGTAGTTGTCTCTCAAATTAATTTGACACAGGTATGTAATTCTTAGTTTGCTCAAAAGCCTTAGCCGCAGTTTCCTCATCCCCATACCATGACATGGTTGCCTTTAATTCTCTTCAACCAATCACCCTTACCATGACATCTTCTTCTCTTTATCAATTTGAATATATTATTGTACCATCCCTAAACTCTGCCTCATGTTGCACCGCTTTGTCTACTGCTCGCTCTTCTATCTCAAGTCTTTCTTTACCACCACAATCTTTTCACATGATCACTTTTGCTCAGAATAACATCTATAAACCAAAAAAAATATTCTCTTTCAACACCACTGCCTTCTTTTCTTCCTTTTAATTTGACCATATTTCTTTTACCCAAGTCAACAAGTATTCTCATTGGCATGACGCTTTGCAAGAGAAATTTCTAGCTCCTCAAAATAACACCACTTGGTCCATAGTTCCTTATTCTCCTACACAAAATATTATTGAATGTAAATAGGTTTATAGGATTAAGAGAAACTTAGATGGCTCTATTGCTCAATATAAGGCTTGCCTTATAACTAAAGGATTTCACTAACGACTTGATATTGACTTCACAAAGATGTTTAGTTCAATTGTTACATTGATTACTATTCATCTTGTTCTCTTCGTTGCCGTCGCCCCATGGTTGAGCTGTGAATCAACTAGACATTAATAATGCCTTTTTGCAAGGTACTCTATTTGAATCCATATTTATGCAACAACTACTAAGATTTGTTAATTGTCAGCATCCATTTTATGTCTACAAGCTTCACAAAGCTATCTATAGGTTTCATCAGGTTCCTCAGGCATGGTATAATGAACTTCGCCATTTTCTTCTTGATTATGGCTTCACTAACTCTCAGAGTGATACTTTTCTCTTCATCTACATTTCAAGACCTTAGGTTATGTATTTACTTGTGTATGCAGATGATATCATCCTTACTGGTAGTCATCAATCAACGCTCAGTGCATTCAGAACTCAACTTTCTACTCTGTTCTTTCTTTAAGGATCTTGGCCAACTAAGTAACTTTTTAGGTATTAAAACTACTCACATTACATGTTCTTATCGCAATGCAAATATATCCACGACTTTTTTCATTGCACAAATATGTATGAAGTCAACGGGTTAGCACTCATTTTTCTCCCTCTGAAATCCTTAAGCTCAATGATGGATCCTTTCATCATGATCTTATTCAGTATCATCAAGTGCTTGTGTAGCACCTGGCACCTAGCCCATTGAAAAAACAAATTTGGGCCAAAAAATTTTTAAAAATCTTGGCCCAAGTGATTTATGTGTGTGTGTGTGTGTGTGTGTGTGTGTGTGTGTGTGTGTGTGTGTGGATAAGCATGAAATTGGCATGGAAGTTTGGAGAAGTTTTTAGAAGTCCCGAAAAGAGAGAAGAAAGAAAAGAAAAAGGAGGAAAGAAAAGAATGAGAAGAAAAAGAAATGAAGAAAGAAAAAGGAGAGAAATAGAATAATAAATGTAAGATTTTTCTTTTATTCTTCATTTTGAAAAAAAAATATTTATTTTAGTATAAAAATTATTAAAAATTAGAGAAAATAGATAGATTTTTGTTTTAGTAACTTAATAGTTAAAATTATTACTATTTTAAATTATTGAACTCCAGATTCATAGATTTTGGATCACAATTGACAAATTGATTAGAAAGTTTCTCGAAAATTGTTAAAAAATTAGATGAAAAACTATAGAATTTGATTATGGGTGAAAATGCAAAAATTACAAAAATTTTGTTCAATTTTGTAAATTAAAAATTTTATGTGCAAATAGTTAAAAATTTTAGGGTCAAAATAAGAATTCTTATAAATTTGGTGTAAGATAATAATTTTTAATAATTTTAGGCTTTAAGTATAAAATTTTTGTGATATTTTTGTAATTATTTATATTTTTAAGGGATACTTTTAAAATTATTCATGTTATATAGACATTTTCGTAATTTATCATTACTAATAATTTTTATTCTAGAAATTTAAAATTTTAATATTTTTAAACCGAACTTCATTTTGATTTTAAGTCAGAAACTTATTTGTAATTTATTATGAGCAGTATAAGTTATTAGTTTATTTTAGTAATTATATATCGATTTTCATAGTGATATCAGGTGGGGTGTTAGGAAGAGAAAAAGATTAAAGAGGTTATAAAATTACTGACGTATTTTAATTCAGGTAAATAATTCACATATAATTGAGTGTTTTAGTATTTTGAAAAACTGAAAGTAGGGGTTTATATTAAAATTTTATAAAAAATTATATTTTAATAACACAAGTACTGCTCTATTTTATTTAGTATAAATTCTTTACGATTTAACAATATTATTATTGTTAAATTATACTTTCAATATTTGAAATATTGTGAAATGGTATAAATAAATTATTTTGTTATTATTGTGTGTGATTGAATTATGAAATGGTATATGACATTTTGTTTAACACTGGTGGCTATGAACCTGATTTTAGTTCTACGGTGAAAACCCATAGACTTGAAATCATAGGCGACGGTCCTTGGGTATAGAATCCCTAAAATACATAGATTACATATTTATTAAACGGCAGTAATTAAGAATAGTATCTCAAAATTATGCATTACACATAGTGATAGTTAATTTGAATTATTATCATATTATCATTATTTATACTTATTTCTATTTATTTACGTTATTTATAACTTGTTTAATTGGAAGCATGATTATTATTAAATTATTTAAAAAACTCCAATTGTATGTAAATATCTATGAGACTGTGGCTTGTACCCTATTTTTCAAGTTCTTTTGGAGTAGTAGAAAATAGGTGAATTTGAAAAAATTTTACTCTTCTCACTAGATAAATTTTGGAGGGCTACTATACAGTGTATATTGTATTTATTAGAATATTATAAGAAGATTGTTCATATTTGATTAAATAAATACATTAAGTTTTGATGTGATATATTGTGTTGTGGCGGTAGTTCGAAATTTTATAAAAAATATTAGGAATGTTGTAAAATTTTTATACTTACAAGTATATATAAATATTGTCTATATATAGTGGGAACTTTATCAAAATATTCACAATTTCATAACTATTCATTTAAACTCTCAATCATGAATCCTAGTTTATAGGGCATGACAATTTGGCTCTTTTCATTATCTCTTGCTTACTTAGCCTAATGTTAGTTATACCATAAATAAATTAGCTCAATTCATGCATAAATGGACTTCTACTCACTGACTGGTTGTCAAATGTGTTCTTTGATATCTTAAAGGCACTTCGCATTATAGTATCTTCATCTCAACTCACTCTCCTCCTATATTTTTTGCCTTTGCTGATGCCGACTAGGCAGATGATGCTGATACTCTTAATTCAACCTTAACCTATGTTGTATTTCTTGACTCTAATTTTGTTAGTTGGAGCTCTAAGAAGTAATCCATTATTACTCGCTCATCTACGAAAGTTAAATATCGTGTCATTGCTACTGCTTCTACTGAGGTTCTTTGGCTCACAAATCTACTTAAAGAACTTTGCATCACACTACTTGCTATCCCTACCATCTACTATGACAATGTTGGTGCAACATACTTATGCTTTAATTCATTTTTCCATTTTTGAATGAAGCATATTACCATAGATTTGTACTTCATATATGATCAAATTACTCGCAAGCTACTACATGTGTCTCATGTTCATACAACGGATTAATTAGCTGATTTTCTTACCAAGCCCATGGTTTGGAAGTTATTTCCTCTTCATTGGACCAAACTTAATATCCTTCTTGGACCCTTGCACTTGCAGGGGCATGATAGTGACCATTGGTAGTCTATTACTTTAGGAAAATATCTTCCCTTTCTTTCTTATTGTAATCTCTAAAAATTTATCCATCTTTAACATTTTCTCTTTCCTTTTGCTCAACCAAAATGTGTACATATATATTGTAATTTATTTGTTAAGAAATACAAGATTCTTTGTCAAATTCCTTTAATTATAACCATCATTCCAACGAGTAACATGTCTCATCTTTCTACGTTGGAAACGTTTCTACCATGTCTAGCTGGCGATAAAAAATCTTTAAATTTATCTCTTGTCTTGCCTTAATAACTTACATATAAATTATAGGTAATTAATTGAAGTTAGACTCCCTTAAAGTGCGTGCGTCGTGACATGTAAAGACTAGAAGACAAATTAAAGGTCCTTAAGAGGAATGGTGTATTTGAATTGATTATAGTAATTTATGGATTCCAAGATGAATAGACAGAATGATAATCTACATAATCATATTATTATGAAACATGATTATGCTCCAACAATTTGTTTTGCATAGCTGATGAACATGGTTTCCTTTTCCTTTATGACTTTTGCTTCACTGATGATTTCATCCTATAGGTATTGATTGGAATCTCTTTTGCTTTCTTTGACCTTACTTGTTTCTCCTCTCTTCTGTTTTCTATATGCTCCCACAATTTGTTTTGTTTAATCAAAACTCAGGATTTCCTTTTAGGACAAGAGTTTTAAAATGTTATGCTGTTTGTTTTGTCAGCATAATTTTCAAATCATTCTGACAAACAAACATAGGGTTACAGGGAATCGAATTTCTTTGTCAGGCCCATTCTACAGAATTCTAGTTGGCTTGGGCCGGCTTATTGACCTTCGTCATTGTTTACTAAGAATTAAGGAAAGAGAGAACTGAAAAAAAATAAAATCTACAAACCTCTCATTCTATCATTCTTTTGTGTATCTGTGCCTGAAGTCTGTAGAATCTTAATGAGTTTATGAAGTTTCTAAGGCTAAACAATCAGCCAGCTATCAAGCTGAGAATGGAAGCAGGCAAAGATAGAAGAGAGATACAGAAAGAAGTTTTGTTACAAGCATCAGAAAATCTTAAACTTGTGCATTCAAGAATCCTCGTCGCAATCAACCTGTCTAAGAATAGACTGTTCCTGATAATGTCTTTCGTAGTTATAGATCTCAATCATCACCAATTCCATCTCTTTTTGGCTTGGGCCACGTGGGTATGAACTTCCTAAAAGATAATTTGCCGCGTTTTTCCACTGGTTGCAGCTGCTGTCTTCTTTAGTAACTTCTTGACAATTATGGCATTATTTATTGTAGCAAGCTGAACAAGGCCAGGAACCAAATATGCCTTCACAAAGGTCCACTGATTCCAAGCCATACCCAGATGGAACATGAGGCACTCTCTTGTAATATTCATAACTATTGCCTTCATCATTATAATGTTCATGGCTAGTTTCACCTTTGATTGGGCCAGAGGGCTCCCGTAGCGAATTGTCGTACTCTTTGTTTGGCTCACCTCCATTGCTAGCATTAACCTTCTTCTCATCTTCAATAGCTGGAGTTGGTTGATTTTGATGTCAGGTTTTGCCGCACACTCTGCAATGATTTCTTTGTTGGAAAACATTCTTTTGAAGGTAAGGCTGATGAATCTGGCGAAGAACGAGGAAAACATATCTCTTCTAAGTGTTGGATCATATTCTCCAAATTCAGGCTCATTGAGTTCTGAGACAGAATAAGAGACTCTGAACTAGTTACAGCAGGAATGTAATCCTTCTGTATGCACTTATATCATACTTATATTTTATTCTCATTACACTAATTTTCTTCCTTTTTATTTTATATGCAAATAGCCTTTTTAAAAATGTCAAATTTTACAAATACATAGGTTCTAGTTTTTGATATCTTATGAAGTAATTATCTATAATGGTTTTTGGATACCAAAGAAAAAAAAATCAATCATTTTTGCCAATAAACTAAGAGCTGTGATTTTTCTTTTTATCATCATTTTCTTAAGAGCTTGAAAGCTCAGTATCTGATAGAATCCATGGGTTCTAATAGAAAACTGGAAAGAAATGTATGATCCTCAAATAGTACAAAAGCATATCTCAATTTTACTCTTACAACATTGAAACGTCCTAATTGATCAGTTAACTATAAATATTAGTTCCAAATCTAAGCCAATGCTAGCATTCATCTAAAACCAATCAATTCATGTACCAACATTACATTAGTATGCGTCTCAATCAATCAACAAATCAATATGACTAGCAACATCAATTTAATAAGGGTAATAACAATAAAAGAGTCAGCTACAACCAAAGAAGTTAGCAATCGGTTGATATTTTAGGAGGGAATGGAAAACTAGTATCAAAACCTTACAAGTGCATTTTAAGTATATTCTTTTAGTTAAGTGGTTCATTAGGTAATGTAATATGAGATCGATCCTACTCAGGTTCAATAAAATTTTATTATGCATTTAGAATATTTAGGATAAATATTATAATTGTTCATTTTTTTGTCATAGTAAAATTATCTGCTCTCTCTCTCTCTCATAATTTTTCCTCAGAATTTTTAGAGGTTTTCGAAGTAAAATATGGTGTTGTTTTATTTCTATTTATATTCTTTATTTGAATTCCATAATGGCAACAAAAGGTCCTATATTTCTCAAGTGGACACTAAATCGACGGCTGCTAACAAATGAATCATAAACTATATCCCAGACCAAGGATGATTATATCAGCAAACCTCCCAAGCCCCATTAATTCAAATATCTGTTTGTAAAGGCTGAGAATAGCAGGTAGTAATTCCAATAACCTCGTGGCCTTCCAAAACCAGAACTGCCTGCCTGAAAAATAAAAATAAACACCACATTAATGTAATGATAGCACTAGCAATCATCTAATTATTTAACTGAAGTTAAATATACAAGCTCACGTTATTCTATAGAATTTTAATACTAAAGTCGGCATGAAAGAGTTCAAGTGCTAAGAAATAGTAAAAAGGTTGTGACACATACTTTGCGGTGCCTCATACAGCGGCTGATTCTGAAGTAGTTGCCTCTTGCATCGGTCTTCTCCATTCTTGAATAGGCCAATCTCTTCGTCTTTCATACTTATTACTGGATATCTTGAATTACTACGTTGTTTTCGTTGATAAGTTGAGTATGTGCAAGGAATTGCTTTTGAGGAATCGAAATCAACTTCATAAGAAGCAGTACAATAGAGCTTGATTAATGTGACTGATTTTTGCTATTTGTTTGGAAGTTCAAGAAGAAATGGAACATAAGGAAAAGCTAAAGTTTTCAATAATGCAATTATTTATACTGACCCTTTTCTTTTCTTAATACTAATATTTCTGAGGACATAGCAATTGGTTTTATGCTTGTTTATCTCGCTTTCTCTATGGTTTTCTTTCAACTGTTGTTTTCTTTGTTGGAATATAACATAACCACTATTTAGGATTTATCAATTTTTAATACAATTTATCAATCCATTAAAAATACAATATAAAATTTATAAGTCTATAATAATATAAAATAATATAATTATTAAATAAATAACATGATATGACACAATTAACAATTGTATCCAATTTAAATTTAAAATTTTGAACATATGAACTCATTTATAACATGATTAATTATTTGAGTAATCATATCATGTTAACTTATTTATAATTTAATAAATTTATTCTATAATTTTTGTTATATTTAATTATTTTTAAAAGTATTTAATTATATTTATAATAAAATTAATTAGTATTTAAAAAATATTATTAAAATATAAATAAAATATTAAATAGACGACACATTCAATAATTAGGATGAATTAAAATTTTATTTTTTAACATAATTATTGAATGTATTGAATTAAGGTTAACTTTTTTTTATGTAATATAAATATAACATGATAATTTAACTTATCATCTTAACCTTCTATCAGAATTATATAATATATTAAAATGGCAAAGTTGAGGGTTTAAGATTCAGCTTAGGGTTTTGGGATACGAGAGAGCAAAGAGGAATTTTTGCCATTGAGAAAGAGACAGAAAAAATGTGACTGATAAAGTGGAGGAAGAACTTTGTTTAGGAAAATTTTTCAAAATGAGCTGTGCTTACATGTATTGACAATTTTTTTTAACTTATTGCATTCAAGTTACAAAACGACAGTGTTTACATTTGCCATATCACACAATTTGAGGCCCAATAAAACCACATGCCCAGCCCAATGGGAAAAGTCCATTACATGCATTTCACATATATGCGGGGGCTCATGGGCAAGACAAATATTGGCCCAATTACTACCCTCTTGGGCCATTTTCAAATTTCCAATCTTCTTGTTTAGATGAATGTTATTAGTCAAACAAAGTCAACCCCAAACAACATACATGTATTCTGCTCTGCGATTGACTTTGAATGCATGCATCCAAAATTCAACCAGTGGGCTGCTTTCTCCATTGACAAAATGTCAACTTAATTGTCTGCAGGAGTACTTCCAAGATTAGGTGAATATTACATCACCAAAACTATCAAATCCGGTTCAACAGAATCAAGAAAAATGCCTAACTACGGATACGTCAATCTTCTATAATTTAATTATATTATATACTCTCTTGAGCGTATAATATAATCCAATTGACTGCTTACTACAATGTAAAGACCCTATTGTTTATCATAATTATTTGACCAAATCTTGTATTATATCAGCAGTTCAACAAACCTTGTTTGTTTTATTACAAGGAATAAGGAAGAAAAGACACTACAAAACAGGGAGAAAAACCAATGTCTGTTGTATATTTATTGGTTTATATCACTTCTCATATCGTATTTCTTTTAATAATATTTAATAGTTTTAGTTTTATGGTTGTAATTAAGAATTAAAGCATTGTTTAATGAAGTATTATGGTTAGTTTTTATTTAAATTGTGAGTATACGCAATAATTTTAAGAGTATTTTTGTAATAATTTTTTAATATTTAATACAATTTTTAAGTTATTAATTGAATATGATCAAACAAAAGTATTAGAAATAGACATTGAATTATGTCTTTTTTAATATTTGCTATCCAATTAAAAAATAGATAATTTTAGGTTTGTAATAATTGACAAAATCTTTTAGTTATCTTCTCTTCGGATTTTATGCTCTAAAATTAGGCTCCTAGCTTATTCAGTATGACTTCGCCACTCCACATACGTATTTGACATCGTATTGAGAGCAACATCATGGTTTCTTTTGTTTGGAAATGGTGGCAATGGACCAGAAATGAAACCATCTCTTATTTTCTTGCCCACAACTTACTCATTTGAGCCTACAATCCATGTCTTGCATCTACAAGTTCTCTACCAAATTCACATCCAGGAGCAGTTTAACCTTCCTTTGTGGGTCTTTCAATTTGGTGTGTAGTTCTTGGAAGAAACCCATGTTGACTCTTAGGAGGATAAGTGCGTGGCTAATCATGATGTTGTATTTTGTTTGACTTAAACCAGAAACATAATATTTGACATGAATATCTAATCTTGTTTCCCATGCTTAATTGTCCTTTAATTAGCTCCCACACAACACGAAAGGATCCTGTGTCAGTCTTCTTAATGATTCCTGTATCAGTCTTCTTAATGATGTCATTATCTCAGGCTTTGTTTTTATTATCATTTAGGGCAAGATGCTTAACCACTCCAACTTCTTAGATCACCAAATTAGACTTGACTAAATGGACTCTCTGCCATCTCTCATGTGTATGTGCAACACGTTTACTTTGGTAAAGCATTTTCATCCTCTTTCACTGAACTTGAACTCGAGTTCAAACTTGGCCTTAGATGAGAAATCGTGTGGGAAAATGCTAAGAAAATTTCTTTTCTTCAATCAGTAATTATGAGAGTATTGAATAGTAATAACAAATCCCCGGCAATGGCTTCTGAAAGTCCATTTATTAATTAAAATAAAGTTGACCTTCTCTGTAATTTGCTTCGCGACATATGTAATCACAATGCCATCCTTGTGGGGCTGGTAAATTGTGCATTTAAAATATGTTCATTGTAGGGTGGGTAGGGGATGTCATAACCCCAGAAGACAAGCAATTTATAATGTAAATTTAATCGATGAAGTCCTCGAATTACAGGCCAACAAAGTTTGTTTGTGAAGATGACAAGGATTGACTAAATTTTTATTGTCAGTTGGAGTCTGAAAATCTCTAAACCTTCTACGAATTTCAAAGTGGTTAACACCGGACCCCAATGATGACTAAAAGAATAAATGTCATGGGTCGATTGTCCATGTCAACCCCACCAAAAAAATGAGACTAATTTCGTGACAATTCCTTAGTCCACAAAGCCAATGATTAATGCTTTGTCCTTCATTGAATTTAAGAGCTTTCCCTTTGGTTCACAATATTTTTCAAAAATTTCAACTCCATAGAAAGAAGCTAATCTAACAAAGATGGCCATGGAGGGTACAAGCCCCAATTAATTATCAAGAATTAACAAGGGAGAGTAGTAGGTGAAAGTTCCATGAGTTTGAACAAGAAAGCCCACGAAACAAACCTAAACATTTTAAAGAGTACTAAATGGAAGAATCAGATGTAGGGCGGCCAGAAAAAGCAAGTGTAATGCTTTAATTTTATCTTTAATCATTCTTTCATTGAGCGTGCCGTATCCATACATCAACACATATTGAATTTAATACTTGTCAGCAAATCATTGGTTGGTTTTCTCATTATAAAGCTGACCAAACCATAGTTTATCTTTATTTATTCATCAATTTGCTGTAAATAATACCATCAGACATACCTAAAGTTTGGACATAAAATTCCATTAATTTCCACAAGAGGGCTGCTACCTACTTGCGCACTAGTTGCTTTAATTTGCTGTAAACACCCGATTATTCTAGCAATGAATAAAGAAGTCAATTATGGTCAATGAGTGTTATACATCATTGACATTGCTTTGAATCAGTGCTGTGTAGTTCATTAATCTATGTGAGGCAAGGATTCTGATTCTATTTGACATCTAAACTGATTGTTAAAAAGGATCTATGACCATGGGTGTAAACGAGCTCATGCCAAACATATACAAGACTGCACATAATCACTGTCTTCGTGTGTATATGAACTCATGTCTCAGTCTTCTGCTGCCGACCAATTTGGTTGCCACCACCATTGCACCTGCAAGAGATTCTCATTCCGTTCACGTTGGTGATTTTTCTTTCATACAAAATCCTGTAATGTGAACGGAGAAGAAAATAATTGAAAACAAAAATAATGGGCGGCTCTTAATGGTTCGTGTTTTACTGAGTTAGGAGTTGACTAAAAGATCAACATAGGCACGTTTGGTTTGCAAATCACATGGACCACTTTTATAAGATTTGGGCTCAAATCTAGCTACTTGGTCAACCGCTGGCCACATTCTCAAAGACTCTTAGGCCTCATCATGCCATGGCTCCACGTATTTTCTTTCACATTCTTTTTGTGGGTCCTTTGGCATGTGTCTTGCTTCTGCCCTCCTGATTTCCACGCGATCTCGGGAGTACTTTTCCTCGAGCCACTATTCAGTTCTGACCAATCGTGTTCAACAACGTGCACACGTTTTATCACCTTATACACCTCATGATCACCTCACAATTACATCACTCGTGTATATGGTTTCGTACATTTCATTTGTCATAGACATACGTATTCTTTGAATTGTACACATGGAGTCTACAGGCATGGAAGGATTTAACAACAATTATATCCAATATCACAATAATCATGTGTTAAGCTTCGAATATTATTGTAAAAAGCATATGTTAATTAATAATTAAGCAAATGTTAGTGGATTTTTCTAAATGGCTAACAACGCCCGTGTATGTATAGTTCATTGTGTGAAGGGGAATGAGTTTATAATTTACTTCAAATTGTACCAATTATAGCAATATAAATATATGATTACAATCTTGAACAACTCTCTTTTATTTGTATGTGGTGGGAGTCATAAGCCATGACATGAGCAATTACAAAGGGACAAATAGGTCAATTAGTGAAGGGGAAAAGACACATTCCACAGGCAAATGAAGACAAGTAGGAAAATCCAAAGGCTTTGGTTGTGACCTAATAGTCTTTACGCAGCCATGCTGGAATTATCGATTATGTCTTAACCCGAGATAGTAACTTGTTCAGTTAATCTTGTTTTCTTAGGTAGATTAGCCTTTATTTTCTCTCACGGGCTGCCTGCCTTAATTAAGCAAGAAGAAGATGTATTTACATGTGTAATGCTTATTCAATTCTCTCCCAGTTTCTGCCATTGGTAATGGCTACCATATTAACAACTGACATGACTCCATGAACTGATAAGTGAAAATAAGTAATGGGAATCTTTTGACTTGAGCTTAGCCATATTTACCTTATGTAAAACCCCATCGAGTAATTAGTTCATCATTTGCGTAATTGGAAACTACTGCTCTTCTCTCTCTCCTTGGTAATGGCAAGCACCATTATCAACTTATGCGACTGTAAATTGCAATAGCTCATCAGTTAAGAATCTTCATTGGTGGACATTCATAGTGCAAACACAAATTAATGAGAGTTTTAAGTTAGCTACACACAGTTAGAATAAGAATACAGACTGTCTGTATTCTTATTTTAGCATCACCACTGTATGCAATTATCTATTATTAAACTCAACATTAAATTTATTGAAGATAATATTTTAAAAATTCGTTTAAAATCTCAAAATTAAGAGTATTCCTTAATACCATGCAATTACTTACGGTTTATTTCTGAATATGGATTCATTTAACTGGTGAAAGATCAATGAAATATTTGTAAAGAGTATTCTTACGAATAGAAAAAAACTATAACATAAAACCTTGGGTTAAGTTTCTTAATTTACTAGCGTGTGTGCGCGCGGTAGGGCAAAGGAGCAGAGGAAGAAGGAAGCTGTTTCCATTTTGACTCGGGGGGGTTTTGCTAAACAGGCCCCATTTGTCGTCACACGCGCGCGTGCTGAGTGGGTCCTAGTTGACTCATTGTGTTATTTAATTTGTTTGTATTGTTTGGTCATAAGCATGACGTCAAATTCTCCCCCTAATCGGATTGGTGGATTATAAAGTTAAAGCTTGGAATAATGAAGGTTATGGTCCTTAATTAATTGTGCCAAGATCATTTTCTTATTATTAATTAAGGAACATTTAAAAGAAGGGAATTGGGGCATTGAAAATTGTAAATCAGTGGGCTGGTTAAAGAAAACTTCCACAAAGGTAAACACTTGGAATCAATTAACCTTATAAATTTGAAGCCCTTAATCAATCATTAAAATTTATTAATCTCTTTACAGATATGCTATAAATTTATTATTTGAGAACAAATCTTAAAAGAGTATTCTATTTTAAATGATAGATTTGTTGTTCAACAGGCTTATATTAATACAATACTTATGTTATGGTTGGTTAACTTAAAACTGTAACATTATACACATAATTTATAACACAAAAAATACTAATAGCATTGAAGTGAATTTGTAATTACAAACTATACTTATAACAAGTTTCATTTATTTAAGTTCTTGAATATTCATAATGAAATTAAGATTATTGTCTAATATGTAAAATAATGTCATTTAGATTAGTCTCAAATCAGGATTAGCATGACCCACGATCACTTATGCTTTATACCGTGTATAACGGGAATCAATGTCAAGTAAGCTAACACATTTTCGATGCATTTTCCGGTGAATAATTTAGAGCTCATGAATCTGACCTAACTTGCTTTTGATTCTTCAATATTTCCAAGTCAACTTTGTTTATTTACTTGCTATTCTCTTTTGAATTAAAAAAAAAAACTCGAAATGTTTTTGCAGAACGGGGAAAACTATTTGTTTGATTAAGACAAATATCGATGACTTTCTGGATTGGCTCACTAATTGTAATCTCAGGATTTCTCAAGTTAGAAAATTCACAAATTCTTTGCAGAAAAAATTAGGCAACACATTTGGTCAAAAGCCTTCTTCCATCAACTTTCTCCTACTTTGTTGTATTGTGTTATGTCAAATACAAGTCTCTTTCTTTGGTCCACAGAGTTACAAATTATCACAATAGCAATACAGATTGAATTCTTAAACCCAAGTAGTAAAGTTAAATTTAATTAAATTACATCGAACCAAAGGAATAGCTTCATGATTGATCATTGATCATTGATCATTGATTATTGATCATACCATAGGTATTGAACTCTCTTCACACAAGGGCTCTTTTATTATTCTTTTTCTGTCCTGAAGGATTCTTGATTGTGGGAACGTGAATAAAATGATCTCTCAGAATTCTTGGCATGGTCCCCTACAAGGAGAAGTTTTGTTTGCTTTGCATCGTATGGGAAATACATGCGAGTGTTGCACGTTGGCTTCGGCTTCTGTAAACCAACTACCCAAAGGAGAGGAGAACATGTGAATGTAGCTTCATGAATCATACTGATAATCAATTTTCACACAGCAATTCAACTTTAATTTATTGTATTATTCTTTTGGATTCTATAAATCCATGAGCTTGGAAGTTAATTAAGTATAGATACAGAAGCCAATAATTACGAGGCAGAAGCGTGAAACACCTGTTAACAGCATGGGAAACTGCTGACTTATAATTGTGTCTTAACCCATCATAAGATTGCCTGTTGAGGAACATTCGGACGCAGCATTATTTTTGGACATCAATTATTTCACTGTTATGAGATCACTAATTAGTGAATTAATTTCAGATTAAATGAGTATAAAACATTAATAATCTCATAATACACGTGGAATTTCGTTAATTAACCAAGAGCTTTCAATGAACATCTAAATGAGTCACGCTCGTCTAGAGGGCGGTATGGCACCCGGGCAATAGAATATAAAAACGTAGGGTACTAATACTTGTACAGAGCAATCATTCGATTGGGGACCGTAAGTTCTGAAATGGTCCCATTTTTCAGGTTTATCCAATCTTTATTCTTATTGTAATATAATCAAACCAAACGATACCCACCGTTTGATTAAACAAAGAATCGGTCCAAAATCTTGACGTGTGGGTCAGATAAAACCCCATCATCTTCATCACATCACATCCCTTTATTTATAAGGAACAAGAATTATTTTATAAAGTTATAAACAAACAAAATAAATATATTTTATTTATTTATGAAGGAAATTCGGTTCAAAATGTTCTCTCTTATTTGCCCAATCATCCTTGAAATGTCAACTAAATTCCGGTAATTTCCATGGTCTATACTCTTCAACCGTTCCATATATAAATTGCACCCCCACTAGCTTATTGATACACTTTCATATAACACGTAACTCAGAAAGAGGGAGAGAGACAGAAAGTTAGTTCTCAGGCAAGGAAAACCAAGAAGAAATAGCTCAATCATGAAGAGAATCGCCGATTTTTCAGCCATGGCTGAAGAGTTTCAGATGGGGGTTTGTGGAGGAACATGGTGGAATCCATCGAGAAGCAGCTCGTTATTGCCATGTTCAGCAACGGAGATCGGTATTAATGATCATATCGGGAGCTTTCTGTGGTCAAGTAGTGATATGGTTGACATAAAGACGACGACGACTACAACAACAACAAAGTCTTGTGAGGAGTCAAATAATTCAGTTTCTGCAGATAGCTCCATAGTTTTTCAGAGTTCTCAAAAGCCTCAGCAGACTGATTCAGACAGTGGGGGCAGTAGCAGTATTTTGATGGATTCCACACTTCAAATGATGAGCTTTGGCCCTTCTTCAACAGATTGGAATCAGAACTTGCTGTAAGTTTGTTATTGTTTTTTTCTGGTATTATTTTATTTGTGAGATTTCAAATATGTGGTTGAAGCTCAAATCCAGGAAGACTTCCAATCCAAATTATCTTGAACTACAAGTTAAAGGAAGAATCCTTGTCACTTTTCTAGTTTTCTTCTGTTGTTTTCATTTGGAAAAGGAAGTCAATATGATTGATCAATTAAGTTATTAGCTATTGGATGGAAATTCTTTACCAACTGGATTCCTTTTCTCTTATTTTCTTTTGCAGCCGCGGTAATGAAGGAACTGAGAACAATTGTCGTTCCATGATTCAAAAGGATTTGAATTCTCAAATCCAAAAAGACTGGAGTCCTAAGAGCTTTACCAGTACAGGCGATGATTCCTCCATCAATGTCTTTAAGTCTATTAATCAAGACTTCCCTTCAGACCAACACCAACTAAAGCCAGTCACTAGCCCCGGTATTTGCACAGTGACTTGCGAAGGCTTATTGGCCGGGTTTCCGATAAATTCAGCTTCGTATGGGTATCCTTCAGCATTGTTGCAAAGTTATTTTGAACCTGATCCTCAACCACAGCAATCTCTTTACAACAACCGGTCAATGAACTATATGTCTACACAAAATTATGGGACAAACTCTGATGAACTATCTCCTTTCTTTGAACCATCATTGCCAAAACAACAACCAAGTGGCTTGCACTTCTCCAACAACACACCCTTATGGAACGCCTCCACCTGCGCCTCTTCAGGGTTGAATGACATTAGAGCTGGCTATTTCCCTTCATCACAATCACAATTTCTGGCACCGACGCTTGAAGAGAAACTCAATTGTTCAAGTCTCAATACAAAAGTAAATTTACTATTTTTGTCTTTCAGTTTTTATGATACAAATAAAAGTTTCATGGAAAGGTTTTGGAGCTAATTAATTTTTCATTGATTTATGTCCAGTCTGTCGATGGAGAATTGAGAGACTCATCAGGGTCTGTGGGGAAGAAGGGAAGCAATGAGCCTCCATTGAAAAGGCCTCGAATAGAAACTCCATCGCCTTTACCTACTTTTAAGGTACGATATATTCGATCAAACCCTTCTGCAAGTGGCACTTCAATTTGTTTTTTTCTATTTCCTGATAATTAATTGTTTGTTTTCATTGAAAGAACTCGATGAGAACTGACATGCTTTGTTATCAGGTCCGGAAAGAGAAGTTGGGGGACCGAATAACTGCCCTCCAGCAATTGGTTTCACCTTTTGGAAAGGTGAATTTTTGGATTTTTCAACTTTTTCTAGGAGTACAATATGAAATTCCTTTTACTTTGAACTATAATTTAAAGCCTTTTCCAGGCCTGGAGTTAATTGGTATTATTATTTTTTTGTTATTTCTCTCAGACTGATACAGCATCTGTTCTCCATGAAGCCATTGAGTATATCAAGTTCCTTCATGATCAAGTCAGTGTATGTTACAGCACTTCCCTTCTCATTATTATAGAAATAAAAAGAAAACCTGCAAACTGAATGCGAACCCTAATCTGTTATAAAGAAATGAAGAAGAAAAAAATTTCGTGAGGAAGTTTGAATTATAGTTTTGACAAATCATTTATGCTATTTCAGGTTCTGACTACTCCTTACATGAAGCAAGGAACTCAGATTCAACAGCAACAGGTAAACCAAAGTTTCTCACTGGTAATTTAGTCTGTGTTATAACTACTGATAGAATCATGCATTGTCTAACTTTTCATAGAATCTTTTTCTACGTATAAACTGAACCTTGTGCATCGTTTAACAGATTTCTGATAAATTGAAGGACCCGGAAGCACCAAAACAAGATCTGAGATGTCGAGGACTTTGTTTGGTGCCAATCTCGAGCACGTTTCCAGTTGCTAACGAGACAACAGCTGATTTTTGGACGCCCACATTCGGAGGAACATTCAGGTAGAGGAGTAGTACTGATCTATTAAGTTAAAGTGGTTGATCTATATGAGATGCAAGTTGATTCTCTACAACTAGTTTAATGACAAAGCCAGCCGAGACGAGATCTGTAACTACAATTTAGAAAGAAAGATAACTGAAACTTAGAAGCTACAATGCTTTGCAGTACCAGTCCTGAGAAAAAGCTAAAGAGAAAAAGAGAAAAAGGGAGTGACCCTTCAGAGATGGACAAGCGATACTGGACCAGCACAAGCAGAATGATGGAGGTTAGCAAATGATTAGGAACCACTGAAAAAAGGTTTACATAGATAGGCGTTTGTAATAATATAATCTGAGTATATTTATTGTAGTTTTAGGTGGGTTAGTACCAGGAACAGGTGCTAAATTCAGCGAAAAATCGACATTATTTAAGAGATAGTATGTATAAGTGTTGTGGTTGATGTTAGTAGCTGAATTTAGCAGATGGGGATAAGCAGCCTTTTGTTCCTGTAGTTGTTGTGTGTATTATATATAGCACTGGCACCACCTTTTATCATTTTAAGGTAAAAAGTAAAAAAGAAGAGCAAACAAATAGAAAGATTATCGCATTGAATTCTTCTTATTCAAGAATGGGAGTGAGTGGAGCTCATTCGATAGGGTTCTAACTTTTTCATTTGTTTATTTGCTTAGAACCTGGTAGTGGAAGTCAGAGGTCGGCCCACTGTTCCTGCTTTTAGGGTTTCTGATTATTTGATATTGAGAGAGACAAACCAATGAACCATTATTTTAATAGTAAGAAGAGCTGGCGAGCGGCTAGTATTATGTGCGGGTGTGCGTATTTCAAATCCATTTAAGGTTTAATTTGCTTAATTACCCTAATGCCGATTTGGGTTTACTTAAAACAATAAAATTATTGACCTAGGATCCTTGTTTTATGGCACTAAATGCTGTAAATGAAGTTTTAATATTGACACGCCATGTCTCCGTTGACTCTATCCTCTAAAATGGGCTTATAATTAACAACACTTTATGACTTCTAAAGCCTGCTTTGTATATGATAATTTCTTTCTAATCATTATGTGTGTGTTGTGTTTCTAGCAATAGACACAATTTTTTTGTTTCAAACTTAAGCTGATTTTCTATCTCAACTTTACCCAGCATGAATAGGAGCGCATGTGTTGCTATAATAGCTGTTGTCTTAAACCATAGTACTGTAATAATTAAACAATAAACATTGCAGCAAAAGTAGCTGTCCTATATAGAAAATCCGGATAGGTGAAGATCTTCAAATTTATAGATGAAGGAATTCAATTAGCTGGCCACAACATTTGCTTCAATACCTGTAATATCGGTCCAAAATTCTACTAACAGCTAGTGATGTTCATGATGATCATGATGGTCACATTACATCAGTGAATAATATTTTCTTCAACCTGGAAAGTTTTTTCAAGTTATTATTATACCATGTTTTCTTGCGTAATTTGAAGGATTTTATCTGTCAAAAAGCAAATGAAGCCGAAAGGAGAATGAAACAAATTCAACTACTACGAATTTTGAATTTGTGGGCAATGCTGAATCATGCTTTGGTGTTACTTGCAACAACGCCAAAGGAAGCAATCATGTATGTATTAATTTCTCTGCAGACATTCTCGTATAATTGGCTTGTAAATTCCACACGTTTATGTCGTTTTCACCACACAAAATTGCTCCTTCTGCTGCAATTTGGTGCAATATATCCTATCTTTTAATTTTTTTTAAGAGCTACTCTCAGCAGTTTGTACTTGGAGGACTCCCAAAATGCAGCAATTTTCGCATAGCCTTCATAGAATCTAGTTCTGGATGTCTGAACTCTTCCCATAAAATCAAATCTAATATTTAACTTTACCATTATGGAATCTTGATCTTCTCTTAATCTGAAATTGTTCTTAGCAAAAGTTAAGTTTATGATTAATAGTTATTAATTAATTATATATAAGTATATAAAAATAAACAGTGACTTAAAAAAATGGACGAAGAAAGAAACAAAAAGCAGACGCCAGCTGCATTCTAATTAAAGGAGGTGATAAGAACCAAATTAGCTTTGAAAGAAAAGCAATAATTTGATGAAATTTTGAAGTTTACTTCCTGCATCTCCTTTAATTTTTTGACCATTCACTCTCTCACCAGCCATAAAACATGTGAGAATGAGAATCCATGAAACGACTGAGAACCGGACAGTTGTAGTCATTATTTCTTGAAGTTGTTCCTATCAAATGGATCCCATCAATAACGATCTTAAATAGATGATAAGAAATGCAAGCCTGTTAATTAAATATATAATATCAATTAATGTCCTCGATCAAGTATGCAAAATTATCAAAAGAAGAGGCTTAATATTGAAGAATCCAATTGACAAGTGACTAATCATGAAAGAAAATTACTTTAATGTTTAAAAATCATATTGTTTGGTATCTATGTTCTGCTGCTTTATAATCTTTTTGTGATTTTGGAATTGATCGGCTGATGGGTATTATACCTTATACCTTCAAGCATCAGGATCAATACTGCTTGCTTGCTGTGAGTACTCGATGGGAATTCAATTCTTATATATAAGGTAAGGTTTACTGATAAAAAGAAGAAACATGAAAGGAATTCTAAAAAGGAAAAGCATCTAGGCATCATTGTGATGTTAATAAAGCAAACGACTCCCATTCCCAGCCCAGCAGTTTCAGTGTTTGCTTTAATTTCATACTTTCTTCCTCTTGTTTTGGCCAATCAAGCGCATCACTCAAACACATATGTATTATCTTCTGCTACAAGTTTTTTGTATCTAGCTCGAAAGGGTCATTTCTTTTTGCAACTTTGAATCTAAATCCAATCTTGTTATGCCATTTTCAAATGCTTCTTCAGTCTATGTCTAAAGCATATATTTATATAATGGCTTATTTTAAGCACACACCTGGAGAGAAGTTTGATTTACCAACACATAATATAGATTTTTGTTTAGCTTTTTCAGAAAGTGCTTCTTTTTTTTCTTTTTTTTTTCTCCCGTGTTGTCAAATTATTTGACGCTGAATTGTTCCTATCTGAAAGCAAAGAAGTTCCTCTCCACTTCAAAAAGAATTCTAAAGTCTCAAGCTTACTGCCTTAAAATTTGAGAAATTACGTCACTACTTGAGTGTTAAGGTAATTACCATTTTACAAGTCCATGATCGCCGGATTCTCTATCGTTTGTGAAATTAATGTAGACGACCTAACATCTTCTAATTTTCTAAGCGGATTACATGTCGCTTACAGGCCTTACCTTCCGCTAGTTTCGTTTCTGTATTCTTTCATATTGGGTGGACACATGAACTCTGCTTCAAGATTAAAACCAATTTTGCTGGGACAGTGTTTTAAAGGCTTTTATGTTTAAACATTTGAATTCCCATATCTAAATTCCATAGCAACAAAATATGACAAGGCCCCTCGTAATGTCTTCTTCTGACAGCATTGGGTTTATGGTGGGCTTGTGCATACCTGTGGACAGCATTACGCTTCTGTCCTGCGTTGGGCCACTTATCTTGGAGATATGCTGTAAGAAATTCTCCATGACAAGCTATGGCAACCCACATGTGACACTGTCTATGTGGTCCTACGAAATTGGGAATTAGGCAAACACCAATTGTCAGAAAGCTTTTGCGGAAATCAGCAGAATTTTCCGGAGAACGATCTTACATGCAAGTAGGGTTACGGCTTAAATTATGGTGTTACAGTTGCATATTAAATAGATATTAACTTAAATTTAATTTATTTAATAATTATATTAAAAATTAAAAACTTTAAATAATATAATTAATAAATAATTAAATAAATTATAATCATATTATATATTTAATATATTTTTTATATGTTATAATATATTTTTTAATATCTATAATATTATGTACATAAATATTAATTAATTTTATTTTAAATATAATTAAATTTTTTTAAAATATTATAAATACTACAAAAATAAAATTCATACAAGTTCACCTGTGGGGTCGAACCTAACCAACCCAACCAATTGAAAAATATATAAATTTGACATTGTCCAACTTGAATCTTAATGGGTTGGTCCAAAAATTTTTACTATTTAACTTAAATTTTAATATTTAATTAATAAAAAAAGGACTACGTGAGTTTGAATAAAATTTTATTATTTAAGAGTTAGGGTCAATTCTATCTTTTTGACATTTTTTATAATAAATATAAATAAATTATTTAAAAAAATATGAAAAAATTATTAAATTATAAATAAATTAATATATTATAATTATTCAAATAATTAATTTTACCAAAAAATGAATTTACATGTGAAGAATTTTAAATTTAAATTTAATATAATTATTAATTATCTTATATCGTATTTATTTATTTATTTAATAATTATGTTATTTTATATCAACTCGAATCCGTATATTTATGTCATATTCTGTTTGACAAGTCAGAGTTAAAAATTATTATCCCTACTTATATGCATTATTCTTAGCCCAATAAATTTAGATATTTAGACTCGATTATAATAAATTTAAAAATAATAATATTCATTTTATTTCAAATAGGTCAGCTTATTGTATATTAGCCTCTTCTGCTAGACAATACTGAAAGTGAAACTATTGGGTGGAAACAAAGTCTAGGGAATACCTGTACCATCTATGGTACCGTCGGATAAAGTTCATATCCTATAAAAATAATGGAAAATCTAGATAGCCTAAGTGGGGTGAGGGCGGCCATTTTTCAGCCTGCTTAGGATCAGTTATGCCCCGACTTTGAAACTATCACAGCAAAATAATAGAACTAAGATTCTGAGATTAGATAATTAACCATGCTGATAGAGGTCAATAATTTAGCAGAAATGTAATTGGAAATTGGTAATAAACGTGAACCACAATTGATGTGACTCCATTTTATTCAAAAAGAAACACAAAGTTTTTGATTAACTAATTTGCAAAGCAGATATTCTTCATTATGAGAAAAGGGAAGTTGGAGAATGGTGACTGAAACTCTGAAAAAAGAGAAATAAATTGCAAGTATGGAAAGCTGAATGTAGCTGTGTTGTCAATGAAAATTAAGCAGTTCCCTTGAGCTTCTTTGCAATGCCAGCAAAGTACTTCCCTTGATGAAAAGCTTGCTCCAGTTCAAGCTCAGTCGGCTGTCTTGAGCCATCCCCAGCATACGTTCCAGCACCATAGGGGCTTCCGCCCTTCACCTTCTCCATCTCAGACATGCCAGCTCCAAATGTGTACCCAATGGGCACAAACACCATACCATGGTGAACAAGCTGAGTGATGGCTGTCAAACTGCACAAATTTCCAGCTAATAAAGCTATAAAATATTCTTATGAAGCAAGAAAAAGAAAATGCCAATGAAGCTGAGAGGGGATTTCCTTAAAAGAAAGAAACTCACGGGGTCGTCTCTTGGCCACCGCCTTGAGATCCAGTGCTGTAGAAAATTCCAGCGGGTTTTCCTGCAAGAGATTGCGTTCTCCATAGGCCTCCAGTTGAATCCATAAATGCCTTAAATTGTGCAGCCATCATTCCAAATCGAGTGGGGAAACCAAAAAGGACACCATCAGCCTCTGCAAGCTCGTGAGGTGTAATGATCGGTGCATCATTCTTTGGCTTTGCACCCATCTTTCCGAGAACATCTTCAGACAGTGTTTCCGGTACCTGTCAAATAATTAATTATGCAATTGGATAACTCCGCCCTTATACTTGAAGGAGATTAAGCCAGATCCTTGAAAGATACTAAATTCCACTTCTACAAAGCACATGATCCGAGAAAAGGAATTTATTGTATAATTTATGTGATTGGTAGCACATTTGATATCTGTTAGGAGAAACAGATTAATTGGCCTTTGGATGGCTTCATTCAAACTGGAAGTATCAAAGGGCATCACCATACATCTAAAATATTGAGGGAAGCATATTCCTTAGACCCCTCAATATATTTTAACATAATTCAAGAAGGTAAATAGAAATAGCAATCACAAACCTGCCATAATTTTGCTTCTACTCCTTCCACAGATGCAACTCCTTTCTTTATCTCTTCTGCCAGCCTCTCAACATGTCCGTACATAGAATAATAGCTGTAACAGACACCCAAATTGTTCGCATTATCACTTTGATACTGATCAAACATCACTGAATTCAACCATAGGTAATTCAAGTAAAGTCGTAACCACATTTTGCAGCAACTAATTTCCAACGAGGGCGTATTTTAACCATGTTCTACGACTGATATTGGTGACATGATCTCTCAATGCAAGATGATGTAAACGAAGACATATCATTCTAAGTAGAATAAAACTTCAAGAATCCGTGACTCCACAGGATCAGTAACTCAATAAAAATATTAAGTTTCTATGTCAAATTGCACCCATTGATTGAGAGGCCATTATAACCATATTACTTCAATAGTTCTACCATACAGAGCCAATCTAGTGCAAGTTTCTGTTTCTAAATGAAAAGCTAAAACAGCAGAATCGATCCTGATCACAGAGAAGCTTATTATCAAGTATTCCAGGCCATGAAAATGAAAGGCACTTTTAAAATATATTTGAATATAAAATCATATACAATGAACTAGACACAACAATGATGAATGATGGGACCGCAATTTCTAGAAAGCTTAGGATAGCATTTCACCTTCCATTATTAAAATGTCAAAAGGTAGGTTGTGTTTCACGATCACTTTTTCATGTTTGGAGAAATTTGAAAGCAAAAGTCGTATGCGCTTTTCAGTCCTTCTCAATTATAAATCTTCTTTCAAAACTTCCATAATTTGACTTCCACATATACCATTTCCACCAAGTAGTAATCTCTCTTAAAAATATTCCCAGAAACATTTCCCAAAAGAAGAAAATATAGGAATGATTCAAAAAGAAGAAAGAAAACTTACTTAAGAAGTCTAGGTGCCAGAGAGACAGTATAAGTAATTCCAGGACTAATCAACCATAAATGTTACTTTTCCTCTAGTTATTAGATGAAACAAGTGCCATCACCATATTCGGAACGTTAAAACTTTTATCCAGACAAATTTTGCAGGATTAAGATGCATAAAATGAAACAAACAAATCCTTCTGAGAATTAAAAACAACATTTAAATTAATATCATTAACAATATATCTTTCCCAGAGAAACCCAACAACCAAATTGGTTTGAATCTGATCAAAATGCATTTTCAACCATAACAAAAATCTGAAAGTCAGAGAGTCCAAAAACAAGAACACAACAAATCCACATAAAGAACTCACCATGGCATCATCAATTACAGTAATAAGCCAACACAGCATTCTCACAAACAAAGACGATAACTGATTTACTAGCAAACCATAACCAACCAACTAAACGGTCAGGCGTGAAAAATCACAAATTTCCCAGTTGGCATATGCATATAAATGAACAAAAAAGAAATGAAACTGCCAAAATATAAATATATATAAACCAGAAAAACCATAACAAGAAAAAGGAAAGAAGAAGCTTACACAATATAAACTTTTGTGGCCATTGACTTGGATACGGAGTAGTTTGATTTTCTGTGTGTGTTGTAAACTTGGGAAGAAGAACGTGAAAAGGTGAATGATACGTAGATAATGTAACAAGGAATGAAGAGTGGAGGGGACCCTTTTACTTATAGTGCCATCTCTGCTGCTGGTTAAGCTTCCTTTGGGTGCTAATTGCATAATTAGTGGTCTAATTTTCTTCTTTTAAAGTGCAATTTGGGCTGTCCACGTCATGCCCACCACCATTTTCGTAATTAAATTTGTTACCTTCTTTGTTTAGATTAAACATTTTCATGTGTTATTCTTCATAACAAGAACGAAGAATTTATACGTTAAAAAAGTTTTAAATGGTACCATGTGTGTAATGAAAAATCTATTTAAAATTTTAAATTAAGTAAATTTTATCAAAATTAGTATCAAATTTACGAATAAATTTAAATTTTGATACGATAATTTAAGAAAAGATCTCAATATTGATTTTCTTAATACACACTTGATTTTTTATTAAATACGAGAATATGATAAGACAATATTTACTATTTATCATCTTTATCTCTTGACATATTATAACAGAATCTCACATTAAATAAAAAAAAAAAGAGTATTAATATTTATTAGAGTAAGTCCTATATATTTATTAAATATATTTTTTGAAAAAATAATAATAATTTAATTCGTAATAAATAGTATTAAAATTAAATTCATTCCAACTTTAAATATAATAAAATTTTATGTTAAATAAATAAGAAAAATTCTTATAATTTATAAGAATAAGAAAAAGATAATGACTTAGACAGCAACAATATGCACTTGCGAGACACTCCCTAACATGATCTTCTATAATATAAATGATCTACTTGAAATTTAAAATTACAGGTCATTTTCTCTTAGCAAAAGAACGAGCCCGGGACAATGAATTTATAAGAAGTGCAACATGAATTGAAAACTGCCCAATTGCAATTGTATTCTGGTTAAATTCTCTTAAAAACAATGCAATGAAAACAAATGAAATGTTAAATTAATGGAGATGAAACGATCGGTTCATCAGTTCCACGTGAATTGATGCATCACATCTGTCACCAGGTCGAGATCATTGACTTCAATATATTTAATGCTACTCGTCATTCTGAAGCTACAAGAGATGTTTGAAATTGGTCTTCAATATAATTAAATAGACTTAATTCTATTTATAAGTAAATAAACGTTGTGATTTAAAATTAAGAGTACAAATGTTGCCTAATTTTATAGTTTTTCCACACTAACATATTCTAATTAACAGGAGACAGGATCAATAACCTCTTAATTTACACAAATTTTTGTATTAATTCTTTGTCAGTAAACTAATAATATATTGGAAGTGATAATTAAATGAAATATATATTTAAAATATATTAATTAAAATTATTTAATAAAAAGAGGAGAGAAAATTTTAATATAATATATATTAATTACTTTGCAATCCCAATCCTTAGTAAAGTGTTAATTTAAACTAAAAAATTATATAAAAATTTATTTAATATTAGAGGAATGCTAATAGTCTCTCTCTCTATATATATTCTTATAAAGATAAGAGATTGTCTGTCCATACAAACAAAAGATTGTCACAAGAGATATTAATTAATCATGAATGTAAATTTTGTAATTTTCAATGTCATATTTATAATACAAGTTTTATATTTTAAGGTTCTTTTAGAAAAATAATTCAGTCTTTTCATTAAAAAGAAAATAAAACTATGGAATATAACGAAACCTTGATCATTAATAATTAATACATAAAATTAGGGTTAAAAAACAAGAAAGAAAAATAAATTATTACTTAGATTTTATCAAATATCTTCTCTAAAATTTGTAATAATTTTATATTGTGACAAATTTTATAAAAAGACATG